>CATIWR010448522.1:0-10215 GCA_949677035.1 Omphalea diandra | reverse complement strand
CTCTCGACTATATTTTTTTAACATTTCACATATAATAATATTTTTTAATTTGTTTGTATTAACATTTTCATTATCATTATATAAATCTCAATTTCATATAAAATAAATGAAATTATAAAATAATTATTTTTTATTATTATATAATATAATTATATATTTAATTGTTTTGTTTATTAAAGGGCATAATTGGAAATGTATAATATATTTTCCTTCCTTTCCTCCCATATTTGGTTATCCAAACAAGGGAATTTCTTCCTTATTTTCCTTCCTCTCCTTTTTATCCAAACATGAGGGGGGAAAATAAGGATGAAAAATAAAATTTATTTTCCTTCCTTATTTTCCTTTTCCCCTATGGAATTTTGCCAAACACAGCATAAGGGTGTAATTGATTTAAACAAGCAATTCAAACTCGTTAAACGTGAAGTCGGGGGAGAAAGTGCAGTATGGGAAGGGACTGTTAACAGTAACCAAACCTGAGTAGCATTAAACTGATAGAGACCCATAACATCTCCAAATGCAAGAACTCACTTATTGCGAACTTCTATGATGAATTTTCTAATGCAGTTGAACAGATTATGTCTCTTCAACATAATGTGGGGTAAGGTTCATTAAATGAACGCACTGTACAAGCACTGGACACTGCAACACTATTAATTGACTCCAGTTGCCAATTTGAAAAAGTCACAGAAGAGGGGATTGGGCCTATTCTGGTTAGAGAAGCCCAACTTGCACCTGCTCATTTGAAGGGCTTGAGCACCTCTCGGAGTAATAAAATGCAAGTGGACCTAAGGCCTGAAAACTTAACTTAATGGCAACAACACAAGTCTGCTTTGTAAGCCCAAGTCTAGCCATTAAAGATTCCTACTCCAAATATCGACTTTCTTAATTGGGCATGGGATGGGGTATCTGTACCCTGGCTGATGGCATTGGCACGGGATCATTACTTTCCATATCTCTCCCCAGATAACCTTCACACTCTTAAGGAGAAGATCACACGAGTTCTGGCAAACTCTTGTGGTCCAAGCAAGGAAGGAATCTTCTGGAGCTCCACTATAGCCTAAATGTCATAATTGGAAATGCTTGGCCCAACAACAAGGTACAGGGGTGGTATGTAGTGATACGGGAGTTCTATCCTCTTCAATTGAAGCTGATGTTCAGCCAAGGAAAAAACGATATGGAGGGTAAAGGCATAGCTCAGAGGCAAATGCTGTAGTTGAAGGCAACAAGCAATTATGTACTAACCTAGGAAATCCAAAAGTTGATGAGGTGTAGGGAGCCAGCCTTAAATGGCCCCATGTGGTCAAATGAACCAATTATTTTGGCACTTTCGGGGTGTGGGTAACCCCTTGACATTTCATCATCTTAAAAGGATGGCAAAATCCTATTCCCCAGGGGTGTTTTTCCTATCTGAAACTAAAAATAAAGATCATTTTGCTCAAAAGACACTTAATAGATGTGGCTGGAGTGAAGTCTTTTTTGGTGAATCCTACCGATCAAGCAGGAGGACTTGCATTAGCCTCATCACATAATGCAATTGTTCAGGTGGTGTCGTCTAATTCTTTTTATATATATGCTATTGTAGTTGACCCTGATACAGATAGGTATTGGGATTTGGTATGTATTTATGTTAGCCCTGATGACATGAAATGTGAAGCTCAATGTTCTTTTTTGACAGAATATCTTTTCCAAGTTAGACACTAGTGTTTAATTGCAAGGCACTTTAACGCTCTCTTACACTACTCAAAAAAGAAAGGAAGGGATCGTTATGATCGCAACAAGCTTTTGACATTCTGAAATTTTGTTAATGGACTAGGATTATTAGACCTGGGCCATATCGATGACCCTTTTACTTGGGCCAATCAGAGAGATGGGGAACTTCACATAAAAGAATAGTTGGATAGTGTTTGGCTACGAGTGTACTTTTCCTCAAGCTACTATTCATCACCTCTACGATTTTGGGTCAGATCATAAACCTTTATTACTCTCTTTAAGGCCAACTTTCTGGAAGCCTAAAGAATACTTTCATTTTAATAATCGCTGGGTGGGAGATGCGAACGTTACCAACTTGGTGCAACAAGCTTGGCAGATCCATATTTGAGGATCTTCCCTCTTTCAAGTCCATTCTAAGCTAAAAGAATGCAAACACCTTCTGCTGACCTGGGCTCAACAGAATTTTACCAACTCTAAGTAAGTAATTGATCAATTCCCCTTCCAATTACAAGTTGCTAAAAATGCGAATGATGGACGGGATGCTGCTAGAATTCAAAAACTTGAGAAATAGTTGGGTCAAGCAATAAAGGATAAGGAGATCTATTAGGGCCAAAAAGCTAGACAATCTTGGCTTGGTTTTAGAGATCGAAATACCACCTTCTGTCATGCAAATGTGATCCGAATACGAAAACGAAATATGGTTAGGGGATTCATGAATCAAAATGGGCAATGGTGTACTCAACAGGATGAGGTTACCCAAGTTGTGCTGTAAGATTTTTGCAATAGATAATGTTCCACTAATCCCACCAATTTTGAGGATGTGACATCTAGAGTGGCAAGCAGAGTGACTGCTGATATGAATGCTTCTGTAATCAAACCTGTATCTCTTCTGGAAATCCAGGAAGCAATTTTTTAGCATTCATCCCTTTAAGGCTCCGGGAGACGATGGAATGACAGGGAAATTCCACCAAGAGTAATAAAGTATTATGGGTAATGAAATGTGTGCAGTGGTGGAGAGTTTCTTTGCTACAGGAGGGTTGCTCAAGAACATTGATGACACAATTCTTTCTTTAATTCTAAGATACATGATCCCAAGTCTATGCAACAGTTAAGGCCGATTAGACTCTGCACAGTTTTGTGCAAAATTATTTGTAAAATTCTTACCTTCGGTTTGCGAAAAATAATGCCTCATATCATCAGTGATAACAAAGTGCCTTCACTAAAGGCAAGTTAATCACTGAAAATATATTAATTGCCCCTGAAATCATGCATATCTTTAAAAATTGTAGGGATAAATAACGGAAGGATATGACAATCAAGATCGATGTCAGTAAAGCTTATGAATGTGTGGAATGAGCTTATTTGAAACATGTAATGCACTGTATAAGTTTTCACTTAGTTTGTATTTCCTGGATTATGGAATGTATAATTACTGTCACATGTTATGTTAAAATGAATGGGGAAACGCATGGTTATTTCTCCCTTACTCGAGGCATTCAACAAGGGGACCCATTATCCCCATATCTTTTTCTCATTTGTGTTGAAGGCTTTTCTAATATGCTTTTTTAGGCTAAACAACAGGGCTTAATTTCTAGAGTTAATGTTGCAAGAGGCAGCCCTTAAATTTCTCATCTTCTTTTTGCAGATGATTCCATTCTTTCATGATCAAAAGTCCTCACTATTTCTTCATTGATTAAAAGTTATGAGAATGCTAGTGGGAAATCAATCAATGTTAGTAAGTCATCAATTTTTTATAGCCAATATACACCCAAAATGATCGAGATATTTTAGCATCCATTCTGGGCATTAAAAACGTTGGGGCATAAGATAAATATCTTAGCCTTCTTTCTGTAATTAATAAGTCCAAAACTCGTAAGTTTTGCAAAACTAAGAGAAAAGGTGGCATGAAAGCTTGCTGGTTGGAAAGCACAACTCCTATCTCCAGGAGGTAAGAGGTGCTTATTAAGGTTGTAGCCACTGCAATCCCAATTTCCACATTGTCTTGTTTTAAAATTCCGTCTAGTGTTTGTCAAAGTATTAATAGATTGATAGCTAATTTTTGATGGGGACAAAAGAAAGAAGAAAAGAAGCAGCACTGGGTTTGCTGGAAATCATTATGTACTCCTGAACTGGATGGGGGTCTTGGTTTTAGAGATTTGGAATCCTTTAACTTAGTCCTTCTTACAAAACAGGGATGGCAAATTCTGTAAAACTCGAACCATTAAGTTGCCAAAATATATAAGATCAAAATACTTTCCTCTTTCAGGATTTATGGAGGCGGAGCTTGGAGGTAGGCCATCATGGGCCTGAAGGAGTATTCTTAAAGCACGAAGGGTCTTATCTTAAGGGTTACGACGGGAGGTTGGTGATGGACGATCCATTGTTTGCAAACTTGATGGTTGGCTTCCTACTAAGCATCCATTTAGTGCCACCATGAAGCCAAATGCAGATCCTCATATTTATTGGGTAAGTCAGGTAATTGACCATCAAACTTGTGAATGGAACTTCAATCTTGTGAAGGCCAATTTTGAAGCTGAGAATGCACAGGCTATTTTGGCTATTACTTGGAGTAATATTGGACTTCAAGACAGGAAGATTTGGCACTATTCCAACGCTGCAGAATACTTTGTTAAATCAGGTTATATTGTGGCTTGATAAGTCCGCAACGCAACACCAATACATTCCTTCAGGTAGGTAAAACTAACTCGAAGATTTGGAAGGCCTTATAGACATATGCTATCCCAAATAAACTCAAAATTATTTTATGGAGGCTTCCTAAAGATTGTTTGCCTGTGGGTGTCAAATTAAGGCAGAGATTTCCTTCATTGTTCAGAAATTTCTCTTTTTGCGATGAATATGCAAATGATCTCTAGCCTAGTAGCAAGGGTGATGCCTCAAAATTTTTAAAGTCTTGGATTCAAATCTTACCATTGATGGAATTTCTTCATTAAAAGATTATTATAAAATTCTCCCTTCCTCCATTAACAACTAACTACTGAATTGTGGTGTTTTCATTGGTAGCACTAATCACACTATACAGAAAAATTTTTTTTTTAAAAAAAAAAAAAAAGGGGTTTGCTAAATAAACAATTCCCATTTGCGGTCCTGTTCCCAAAAAAAAACAAGAAAATAACAGGTTATGGACGTTCGGCAATTATAATTAGTTTATGCTATGTCCAAACCCAAAAGCATCTCTGAATTTTTACTTTTTTTAATTCCAAGATCAAGAGGATATTTGTTTATTTATGAATTCAGCAAGGATCTTGATTATCTTGGATCTTAATTTTGTATTAGATATGTTAGCTGGTTGGACATGTGAATTAAATTGGCCTTGCCTTGTCCTTGGAGGGTGCTGCTCCTAAACACTCACTATATCTTTCTTACCATTTTCCTTGGATATATCCTCATGTTAATAAAATAATTATTTTTCACAGTTTTCTAATGCAAAATAGATCTAAATGCTTAAGATGCAGAGATTTTTGTTTTTAATTTCCATAAGTAAAATGTTGATAAAAAAAATTGTTTCTTGCAGTTTTCTAATGGAAAATAGATATAATAAAATGCTTAAGATGTAGAGATTTATTTTATTTTTTTTTAACTCACTACTAAAATATTAAGTAGCAGATAATTCTAGCAGTTCTCATAAATTCCTTTCATTGATCTCTTTGAAATTTCGAGTTTGAGTTTTTTTAATAGATTTTTATTTTTATTGATATCTTGAACATGAAATTCCAAAATCTATTATTCTAGAGACATACAAATATATTTTTGAAGATAATATTTTCCTATTATTTGGGCAATAAAAAATGTATATAACTTGTAATGTGACATCTTTAAATACAGTCACATGATATTTAAAACTATCAATTTTAATTTTAAAATTAATTTGAGAACTGATTTTGAAATTGATATAAATTTAAATATTATGTATTACATTTGGGGATATCGCACTGCATATTATAAGAATTTTCTAATACCCAGACAACAGGAAGATATTATCCTATTTTTAATGGATACCCAAGTATGCAAAATTATTGAGTGATTACTGATTTAATTATTATGCATTACTACATGTCACAACTACAGCTATTTACAAGTGTGTCAATTGAGTTAACTCCCCATCAATGCTCAAACTATTAAAAGTGGATTAACTGCCATGATCAAATGCATATTATAATGTTCTGATTGTGATTTCGAATATCATATTATAGAAGTGATATTAGATTAATTGATAAATTAATATATACATATATATAGCTAACTTTGATCCAAAATTTACTTGAAATAAAAGTTTGTCATTTATCTGATCTCAAAATCATTAGAGATAAAAATTTATTATTTATTAAATATAAATCATTAATTGTCATGTTAAATTATTTAATTATAAATAAACATTAAAAATTATAAAATAAATAACTAAAAATAATATTTTAATTTAAATAACATTTATAAATTTATTTTAAATAATATATCAAACTAAAGTAGTGCAAGTCGCAAATTATCCATTAGTAGTAGTTTACTTAAGAGAATAATGCATGTAAATATGAACTAGGGGACAGGACGAATCTTAACTTTACAGTAGTTACGATGACTTCAATCATTTCTTTAAAACTGTGATTGCTAGAAGACGCCTTGGATTCCCTCACAATGATTTTCAATTTACTTAACTTCTTTCGTTTACTTGTCCGAAAGCAAGAACAGGAAAAAAAAAAAAAAAAAAAAAAAGGGACAAACTATCTTTGATTCTTCCTTATTTGTCCTGCTTAATTTGCCTCTTCGAGTTTTAATAATAGAAAGCTCTATGCAATTATTGCATTCCAAAAGTTATTTTGAGTACTTCTCCCATTATAATTTTGAGAATATTATTATCTTTACATTGGAGTATAATTTTGAGAACAAATTCAAACGTTTCAGAAATGTTCATAAAGGATATAGAGAAAATGTAATTTTTATTTTGTAAAATAGGAATAATTATAAATAAAAGAGAAAACTAAAAATGTGGAATAATTGGGTTTCAATATTCTACACATTTCAATTAAAATGGAGCGTTTCTATCATTTGCATTGCCTGGCTAGAGAATTTATTTGTTGAAATTGGCCTGAGATTTTAGTTACCATACAGTGGCTTATATGAAATGGATGATCAATATGTTAGAATTTTGGAGACAAGATATATATATATATATATATATATTAGAATCAAATGTTTGATATAATATATTAGTCTTTAAAACTTGAGATGTGTAAATAATATATTATATCCTTTTCCAAAAAAAAAAAAAGACTAATATATTATATCAAACATTTGATTCTAAGGTTTTTTTTTTTTTTTTTAAGATACCTCTCATTCTCGTTAGAGATTATTCAATTTCTTTTTGTTTTCATTTCTGACTCTGTCTCTTTCTTTTTAATTTTAAGGCTACTTTTTTTCATCCTTTTTAGCTGATGATAAAAATTTTCAATCATAATTATTTTCTTTCTATTTTTTAAATTATTTATTATATAATAATAATAATTAAATCTATTATTTTTAATAAATTTAAATTATCTTATTACATTAATTTTGTTAGATGATCTTGAAATTTTATTTATCGCATCATTGATTTTCAGTACATAAAACATACATTATAAATATCATCTAAAACAAGGTGTAAGTGATGGAGACCTTCAATTTGATTATGCAAACTATGAATAATTGAGATTGAATTACTCTCAATGATTATCTTTGGTCATTTTATAGGGTCTAATTGCATCAAGCCCTTATATATTACAACTGTCCACCATGCATGACAACCTGTCCCCTTAAAGAAAAATAGAAAAGTATGTCCATTAGGATCCCTTATAATAGTTTCAAGGCCAACAATTTCATCTATAAACAAGGCAAAGATAGTAAATGGATTGACTCATATCAATTTTCAGTTATATTTTATTATAAATTGAATCGAGATTAAATCAACTTTTAGTCGAGTCAAATTTAGGTTAGATTGATTTTATATCATGTCAAATTATTTTGGTCACTTTCAATTTTGAGTCTGATTATTTTCAACTGAGTTCAAGTCAAACTTTTCAGTTGGTCAGAAATTGCCATTTTACTACAAGGGAAACTATGCATGCCTAAGGATGCATAGGCCTTCCACCATTAGCTAGTTGAAGAAAATTGGCATGAGAACAAGTGTGAAATAGGTCTTCCATGATATGCTCAATAACTTGTTTGTTATGAACATTCTGTTATGCCCATAATAAAATTGCAAAATGCTTCCTTATCCAACTACTCATACATGATCCTTGCCTAGTCCATCATATTGGAAATCATTATTTGATTTAATATTAAACTCAATGCAGAAGCTATCCTAAAAGCTCGATTAGAAGGATAGTCTTTTAGGGTTCACAATTAATTCCTATCCTTGCTTAGGCATCAAAATCAAAAGCTGTTTAAATCAAACGCTGCATCGATGTTACATTTAGTCCATCCAACCTCGGGTTTCTTCCAAACCACTACATCTTCTCCATTCTGTTGTCTTTCTGCATGAATTACCACCTGGCATTTTCTCAGCTCTTCAAGAACTCAAGAGACTAAGTCATCGTATATGAAAAGCTGATAAAATCCTGCTGCCATAACCTCTTGTTTCTTTGATTCCAGATTGTCTAGAGAATCATCACTACCTTCGTTAACATTTCCGTCAAGCCATTATCTAACAATGCAAAGAACCACTGGTTAAACTTCTCCAATCCGGTTGTATTAACGTCGATCCCTGCATAGAGCCAACATTTTTTGCATATGGGCATTCTATGAACACGTGTCAAGTATGCTCAACATCCTCTTACACAGTATACAATAGGGAGACATCCAATCACATAACCTGCAAAGAAAATTCTTGACTTTAGGAGGGATATGCCGTTTCCATAACTTCTTCCACTACCAGCTCAGCCCCATTATCCACCAGATTATCCATATACACATGGTACCCTGATTTGACTGAGTATCTCCCATCTTTGGTAAAAAGCCAAATAACATGGTCTGGGTTCGGTTTAACAGGAAGAATAATACTAGTTATGTACTGGGCATCCTGCGAAGAAAACACTTAATGAATAAATGGACCATTCCAAATACCTCTCGGATCTAGAAGGTCCTTAACAAACAACTCTTCAAACCCTGGGTATTTACAGGGTAATTTGTAAATGAGTGTAAAAAAAAATTAGAGAAATATAATAAATCAAAAAATATTTATAAAAATAGGGTAAATTCAAAAATATTTAGCGGAAATTGGCGGTCAACGTCGGTTGTGCTTTAGTTAAAGTGACAAACGTTACTGTACACAAACGACATGTGGGAATCTGCAATGATTCTGGTGCAAGCAGTAGAGATTCTTGCAAAATCTCTGATTCTGCTGCAAGAGCAGAGATTTTGAGCCGAGATTCTGCTGGTAGCAGAGATGTGTGACATCTTTGCTGATTTCTGGCAGAGATGAGACTCGTCTCTATTCATCAAAGATAAAAATTTATTATAATATTAAAATATTTAAATATTATACTATAATATTTAATTATAATATTTATTTTATTATATTTTATATTGTTATATTATAAAGATAAAGTATAATACATATTATTATTATATATTATTATAATATTCTAAAATATTATATAATAATAAATTTTTATAAAATATTATACAAATAAAGTATTAAAATATTTTAAAATAAAGTATAAAATAAAGAAGAAAATATATAAATTCGTTTAAATTTTTTTAATTATTTCTTCTACTATTATAAAAGATGAACAAATATTTTTCAAAAAAAGTTTAATACATAAATGAAATATTATTGAAAGAAAGAGTGAATAGAATTGTGAAAATAATTTTATGTTCACTAATATAAGTGTAGGACACATTTTTTGTTTGAAAATTAGTTCATGTAATAACAATTTTATATGCACAAATGTAACGTTCATGCATGTAATTAGTCTGATAGTTAAATTGGCGAACGAGCGAATTTTTATTATTCCGACCTGCAATTTAACTGGCGAACAAGAGAATATTTTTAATGCTTGAATTGTTTTGTCCACTATTATAAGTGGCGAACAAATGTTTTTAAAAAAATTTAGTACATCAATGAAATATTATTGAAAGCAATGGTTAATATTCATACATCAATTAAAATGGTAGATGTTATTGTGTTTGTTCGTCCGCTAGTTAAATTAGTGGATCGACACGAGAATGATGGATCAAATATTTTATTTCGTCCGCCAGTTAAACTGGCAAACGAAATAACTGGCGAACGAAATAAAAAATTGTGATTTTTTATAATATTTTTAAAATATTAATATTTTATAACATTAAGATTATGATATTAAGATATTTAAATAGTATATTATAATATTAATTTGAATATGTTTTATATTATTATATTATAAAGATAAAAAAGATAATAATAATAATATTATTATCATTATTATTGTTATTATATACTAAATTATTATATAATAATAAAATATTAAAAAATAAAGT
>CATIWR010448466.1:0-19375 GCA_949677035.1 Omphalea diandra | reverse complement strand
AAGAGAAACAGTTTGCGCCTGAGGAGATTTCTTCGATGGTGCTTACCAAGATGAAGGAGATTGCTGAGGCTTATCTTGGTCACAATGTGAAGAATGCTGTCATAACTGTTCCTGCTTATTTTAATGATTCTCAAAGGCAGGTTACTTGTTGGTCATTGACATACTTTCAGAAGACTTTAAGAAAATATTTTTGAAGAGATTTGTTAGCAGCTTTTTGGTAAAAAGCTGAACCTATAACCATGCCTCTGTGATAGCATGGTGGTTGTGTATTTATGAGGACAATGAGCTGCAAAACAATATTCAACATGTTTGTATCAGATGTATGAGCTGGTTTTTTGTATTAATATGATGAATGGCAAAAGAAACTTGTGTTTTTATGTTCCAACTTTTCTCTAAAAACTTGTTATTCCAGCACTTGAAGTTTGTGACTTCTGTGTGAAAATTAACAGTGCATTCAGATATTCTTGGTTCATTGTTCTTTGATAGAAGCCCCTGACTCGGCCCTTTCTGCTGTTTTACTGAGACTTTTCAGGTCTAGTGTTGCACAGGCATTAAGTGCCAATTTAAAAAGCATTGAACAAAACAATGTTGCAGATGATTGGTTGCTTTCTCATCCGCCAGTTGGTGGACATCCTTTAGCTTCTTCTTCAACCCTTACAATATTATCACATCCAAAGCTCTCAAGAAGCGTTAACAAATTCAATACAATGGTTCAAGTGATTAATTGCAGCTCCTCTTTGAAATATTTCCCGTCCCGGCATTAACTTCTTCTCCTTCTCAAAAGACTGATTATTGCTTTT
Organism: Omphalea diandra; assembly: GCA_949677035.1. Classification (NCBI taxonomy): domain Eukaryota; kingdom Viridiplantae; phylum Streptophyta; class Magnoliopsida; order Malpighiales; family Euphorbiaceae; genus Omphalea; species Omphalea diandra. The sequence continues at coordinate 18,575 of CATIWR010448466.1, read as the reverse complement.
TCCATAATCATCTGCCAGTTGTTGCTACCGGCTTTCTATCATGGTGCCTCTTTTTGAGAGTTAAACCAGCCTCAAAGTGAGGAATGTTGATTTAATTCCAGGGTAATTTGTAAAATGGTGTAAAAAAAACTTAGTGAAAGAGTGAAAAAAATAGTTATAAAAATAGGATAGTTAAAAAGTTATTTAGCAGTCCGTCGATCAGTTAAGTTGGCGGACATTGAAATTTAATGAGTTGTGTCCAAACAATATTTGATCCGCTACTTAAAGTGGTGGAACAAATGTTATTTATTGCACATTAGTGCAATGCAATTGAAACATATTATGTATTATTTTATTTATATTATTTATATATTATATTTATTTTTAAATTTTATTTTATTATATATAATATATAGTTATATTTTATTATATATATTATTTATTTGTTTTTTATTTATATTTATATATATTATTATATTAGTTTATATATATATTACTATATATTATACTAATATATATATATATATATATATATATATATATATATATTTATATATATACATATTATATATTATATAAAATAAATAAATATTATTATTATTTTAAAATAAATAAATATAGTTAAGATACATTCCATATTAAATAAATGTATTGTATAATTTGAATCCTATTTAGTTAAGCGATATTCTTTTAAGTAAAGAAATATATAAACACATTTAAATAAATTTAAAGTAGAAAAAAGAAATAAGTATTAATCTACTTATTGATTAAAGATGATCAACTCTGCTGCTGCAATGATTTTAGCACACTAAAATCTCTCGCATAACAGATATTTCAGTGTGTATCTCGCAAACTCGTGAATTTTCGTTTGTTAATTTCAACAGATTGTTCAAAATTGTTTCTTATTAAATTTATCCATTGCAAAAAATTACCTAGTTATATAGAATAATAATATTATTTATTTATTTTATATAATATACAATTATAAATAAAATATATTATTATAAATAAATATAATAGTATAAATGAATTTAAATAAATAATATATATATATATATATATATATATATATATATATATATATATATATATATATATATATATTTGTATATATATTAAATAGTAAATAATACATTATTGCTTATAGCTAGGTTTTGGATCATAATAGTGAAATTCTTAATATTGGTAGTTAGGATTTGTGGATTTTCATTATAATAAAGAATAAAGGATTATGCTATATATAATGAAGAACAATGCGATAATTGATATAGTGAGTTTAAAAAAGAAACTTTAAAAAGTTTGGAGAAAACAAAGAACAAATTAAAATAACATAAATAATTTTATTTTTAATTGTTTTATTTAAATAAGAATACTTTTCCTTTGCCATTATTGCAAAATATCTTTCTTATTTAAAATAGATTAAAAAATAAGATATTTTTTTCTACAAATTAGGGCCAAAACTTGATTTTTGATGTGATTATATGAATCAAAATAGCTGAAGGACTCAATTAATATATTTATATGATCTTCTGTTACGTTATTAATGATCTTGTCCCAAAAAAAAAAAAAAAAAGGTTCGTTCTTATGCTATCCCTTTGTGTTGGCAGAATACGCCTCTCTTTTTGGAAGCCATTGTAGCCAATGATTTGATGAATTAATGAAGTTTGAGCTTTGGCTTTCCAAAAAAAAAAAAAAAAAGGTTATACAATACAAATCCATGAAATTCACGAGTTTAATTATTCGATTTTAAAATTGAAAGGTTAATGTATAAAACAGATAAAATTAAAAGAGCCATGAATGCTTTTTCGTTTTTTTTTTTTTTATTTTCAAACAATATTAATGTGGCTAATGGCACATAAATAATATGCCATGAATGTCAGCACGTAATTTCTATAGTATTTTGAATGATACGTCTTAAATCAAATAGAAGAAACAATAAAGAGGGCTGCTAGCAATCTTTTCTTCAATGAGGGGCGATTAATTGTTGAATTTTTTTTATAATAGAAACAATAAAATTTGTTATGTGTCAATAAAATAAAGAGAGTCATTAGAGGAGGCAATAGGAGAAAGTTGCTAGCAAATTTCTCTATATTATTGTATAATACTTTTCTCTTATAGCGTCTTCAATGGTATTCTTTAAAATAAATAATATATTTTGGATAATAAAAAACATATCAAGAAATTTTAAATATAAAAAGTAAATATATTTATTTAAGTCCAATGAGCTCTTTATATTTCACTCTTCATTTTGTTTTATCTCATAAAAACATTTATTGTTAATTTGTTTTGTTAAATAAAAACATCTTTAAATATTGTGGGAAGAAAGAAAAAAGTTTTTAAGAAATAAAGCCAGATAATCATTATTAATGTGTGTGAACAACTTGATTGTATTAACTGCATTTTATATAGAGTGAATTTTGATTCTTTATATTTTATTCTATAAAAATATCTTGAAATATTGTGGGAAGAGAGAACAAAGTTTTTTAAGAAATAAAGCCAGATAATCATTATTAATATGTATGAAAAATTGGATTGTGTTAATTATATTTTATATAGGGAGTGAATTTTGGTTATCTATTTGTAGATAACCAAATTCACTCTCCAATCTAAAATTCAGAGATCAATAGTGAGTTCGTGTTTAATTTTCTTCAATCACTCTTTATAATAAAAAGTTTAGGTTGAATAAAGAGTGGATTGGAGATAATCTTGCTATTATTATTATTATTATTATTATTATTATTATGTGCAAATAATTGCACGGTCATGCAGTAGAGTCCCGCAATCAATAGTAACGACCATATACTAGCGAATATGAGCAATTATTGTCACTGATAGTTTTTAGAACCTTCCTTAACTAGCTTTTATTGTTGTCTCATAAAGCCAAGGTCAAGATAAAGTTCATGGCCTTGGACAATGCAGAGGAGATGTTAGCAGGAAATCTTGCTTAAATTGTATCCAAGAATACAAGTCAAAAATCAATATGACAGTATAACCTGATGTATACTAGTTGTTATGTTCGATGGGAGCTCAGTCCATTTTTCTGCACTATAGACAGGGAAAACTCTCTGCCTAATACTACAATAGTAACAGGCTATCCTTAAAATTTTAAATCCTATTTTTTTGGTATGCCAAATATCAATTTGCTGAAGAACTGTATGTTTAAGCTTGTAATAATAACTTCATTTCAATCGCTGAATTTTCTTGCATACATCAGGAACGACTGGATTCTTACAATAATGACCTCTTGATTTAGGACTTACATTTCGCATTGAGATTGACATACTTACATGTATAATTTTTCTAATTCCTTGCCATGGCACATGATTGCTGAAGATCAAATTTAGTTGTTCACTTTGCCACTGCTTCTAGGAAAAGGGATTGCGTCTCTGACATCAGGCAAGCCAGTAGCAAAGAGGACCATAAGTTCAAACCCAACACTAAAACCAGAGTGCATGACTGTTCCATGGCGACGAAGATCTAAGTACCACTCATATTGCTCTCTTGCCAAGCCTAGTTCATTTATCCTGCAACAAATTTAGGATTTAGTATTCATTTTGGTTACCAATTATTTAAATAGTTACCACCTTCTGTCCGAATTCGCTTTAGCAAAACCTCTTTTTTACTCTTTCTTCCTTTTATTGTTTGACTATAAACCGCCAGTTATGTATCCAACAATAATCAGTAGAACTAATTAGGTATTACCTTGTATTTAACATATCAAACCGCTCCTCGTTTTGGTTACCAGTGATGAATGTTCCGCCACCCTGCAAAAAAAAATGCCACCTAGCTTTATAACAACTTATTAAAATAGGACTTGAAAGGAACCACGAGGCATTCATTAAAGACCAATGTTTTCTCCAAGAAGCATGTGCCTCTTGGGAAAAAATGTTGAGCTTACCTTGGGTATGACAATATCGAATGCTGCAACTGTTTTTCCGTCATCATTCAAGCGTACATAAAATGGCTTAAGTTCTTTTGGAAAATTGTATATAATTACAGGCTTCTTCGTATAGATCTCATCAGCCAAATAACTGTCAATGCATAAACATAATTTAAGTGCCAATAATCGAATCCATTTCAGATGCTTTTAGAATTTGAAGCTAACACAATAATGCAAGTACCTTAGATGTTGAGCTGTTAGAGCAATGCCCCATTCAGGATGAATTTCAAATTTACTATCAGCAACAGCAACCTGTTTGTCAAATGGAAATTGAAAGGCCTGCATGAGGTAAACTTACTAGAGATTAACATGTCAGTCTGAACTGGAGTCAAGAGCATATAACTTACCTTTTTCAAAATATTCACTGCTTCCGTGTATGTAATCCTTACATATTGACATGAGATCATTGCTTTAAGAAGATTGATTCTATTTTTGTCGACACGTTTAGTTACGAATTTCATGTCCTCTGAACAATTTTCCAAAACCCATTTGCACAGGAACTTAAAATAGTCTTCTGCGCAGTTCATTGAGTCCTAAAAAACCCACAAAACGCTAGAGTTTTTTTATATACACACGCATACAACAATAAATAAATAAGAGAAATCACTGATTGTCATACCTCTAGTTGTGAAAAAGCCATTTCAGCCTCAACCATCCACATCTCTGGCAACTGTTTTGCTGTTCCCCTTCTATCTGCGCGAAACCTGGGTCCAAAAGTGTAGACATTTCCAAGAGCACAAGCATAGCTCTCAAGATGAAGGCGGCCCGAAACAGTTAGATAAGTCTGCAGTGAGAAGAAATCTTCAGGAATTACAGTTTCTGCTTTTGCTTCTAAATGTGATGCCAATTGGCTTGTTTTGAGCAAATCCTCCTCTGCAGCAAGCAGTGCATCCCTGTTGCTGTCACTTCTCTTGAGTTGTTGAATCAGATTATTCTTATCATTTATAGAAGTCTTAACAGCTTCAAGGCTAAGACGTTCAGCAATTATTTGCTCCTTTTTTACAACTTCTTTTTCTGAAAGAGTTGTAACCCGAAACTTCTCGCTGGATCCTTCAGCGTCTGTGGTTGTTATAATGGGCACTTGCACACTTAGAAATCCATTATTTTGGAAGAATGTGTTTGTAGCAAAAGTCAGGGCACTGCGGATTCGCATAACGGATGCCACCTGCATAATTTGAAGAATAAAACATGTAAATAAATTTGTCTAAGAGGATGATCAAGCTCAGGTTAACTTGAATTGGATCACTTGTTCTTTCCATTCCAACAAAAGTCGCAAATGTACAACTTACTGTAGTTGTCCGGTGCCGAAAATGGGAACATTCCCTCAAGCTCTCCAATGGCAGTCGCTTCCTTGATAGTGGATACTTATCGTGTTCCACTGTTCCTATTTGAAGAATTTTCTCTACTTTAAGCTCTACTTTATGTTTTTTCTGGGCTGATATCTGATTTAGGACACCTTCCGCTAACATACAAGTTCCGACATGCAGTTGTCCGACAGGGAAAGCTTCAGACAACTCTATAGCGACCTGAAAAACGTTTTAAAAGAGCTCAAATGTTTTGACTTCCAATAAACCATTAACATGAGAGATCTCGGGCTTTTAATATTGTGGAACTTCTTATATGTACTCGGTTCTATAGTCAATCCAATATATATGTAGACTTGCATTGGATATGTTTGATTTTATACCTGTAGACTTCCAACACAAGAACCATCGCTAACAAGCAAATAGATAATTGGAGGAGGTGGTGGTATAGGAGTCACAGTCGACTTAGAGGTGACAGGCTCCAACTTTGCACGAACAGCGTAATTGCGACCACCACGAAAAATCTTGGCAATTGAACTGAACAAAGGCATTCGTGTTTGAAGAATCTCCATGCAGCTAACATCTTTATGTCCTGGAGACACAGCCGCAGCATCACTAACCTCTACAGCTGCCGGCTGCAACTCTGGGTCTTTCTTAACCTCCTTGAAAGACTTCACCCATCCACCTATCACCAGTTTCTCACCCACCAATCCAACCCCACCATCATTTCGTTCTAATATGGATTTCAGGACCACCCTGTTCGAGTACTTGGATGGTAGAATCAGAGGAGCAGTGGTGGATTCTTCTGGTTTTTTATCAGGGCTGGTCATTTTGGGTTCCTGGGAGGTCGTTTGGGGTTCTTCTGGTTTTTGATCGGGGTTTGTTATTTTGGGTTCCTGGGAGGTCGTTTTGAGTTCTTCTGGTTTTTGATCCGGGGCTATTATTTTGGGTTTCTGGGAGGTCGTTTTTGGTTCTCGGGATTCCATAATTGATCAGGAATATAAAAAAAGAACGATGAAGTTGAGACAAGAAATAATGAAAAAAGATTTGTGGGTTTGTCGAAATAGGAATGGGAGATGATATAGAAGAAGATGGGTGCTTTGCTTAAGAACTTAGAAGGCATTGTTAAGAATGGGATTGAAGGGAAAGGGATTGTTTGTTTAAGAGATTTGACGTTTACATTATCGTCGGAGGAGAGCAAAGAAAGGTGTGAACTGCAAGGTTTGGTATTCTTCAAGGCTGGGTGTTCGCGGAAGTTGCAAGTCAGACATCTGAAAATTTGTCCAACCGAAACCGAAGTGAAAAGGTTTGGTATTCTTCAACGTTTGATATTCTTTCTGATTTTGAAATTTGGTTTTTAGATTTCAAAATTGAAAAATATTTCATGAAAAATAAATTATAAAATAAGATAACAAATAATTTTTTTAGTTTCCATATTTTTTGACAATACATTTTTATCTTTAAAAAATTATTTAACAATAATTTTAAATTTAAATTTACTAATAAAAAAGAAAAATCATAATCATAATACGTCATATATATATATATATATATATATATATCAATTTGTGAAATCATTGGTTTAGTTTAAGAAAGACTTACGGTGGTCAACCATTCTTATATAGAGCATATATTTCTCTTCTTTTATTTTTTTTTTCTTTTATTAGTTAATCTAATGGGCAATATTATTAAATCAAAATTGATACTGAATTGATTAATTGACCAATTTTCAATTTAATAGATTCAATTGATTTGATTTAAATAATATACTATTTTTAAAATGTTAAGAAAAATATATCATATTATTTAGACAATAATAAAGAAATATATGATATGATAAAAATTTAAAAATATTTTTGATATTAAAACTTTAAGTAAAAGAGTATAATCTTAAAAAATTTAAAATTTTATTATAAACTAACATAATTTAGTTGAATCAGTTTGATTTGATTCATTGATTGTTTTTTCAAATTTAACTAATTTTGACAGACTTTTCTATATTTGACTTCTAATTAGGTTGAACAACTAATTAAATCAATTTATCGATCCAACTAGCTGATTTTATTTTATTTTAACAATATTACTGATGAGGAATACCTTTATCAAGAGAAAAAATATATACTATATGCTTATACAATATATATGTTTGTACATACCATAGAAGTATCTTTACAGACCTTTGGGCTTGCTACTGGTAGAAAATTACTAAGAAAAGGAGAAGAGGAGGGAAGGAAGAAAAATGGGGGAAAGTGGCCTAGAATGATATGAGGGTTAGCTTTTAGCCTTCAGAGACACCTTAAGTGATGATTCTTTCTCCAAAATGTAAAGGTCCCAATGCAAAGAAGGATTGAGCTTAGTCGTTTACCTTGAGCTTCTAGTGTAATAAGGTTTTTGTGAACGAATGCATGTTTAGGGTTTCAAATTTTCAATTTGACTACAATTTTTTAAGGTAATAGTGGCCTTTTTCTCCACCCCCTTTCAAGAGATGAGACATTTATAGAGAAAAAAGGAGTACCCCTGTGCTACGTAGTATAACTTGCACCATATTATCTTCTCTCCCTTCCTCTCTGGATAAGATTATTGAATATTTTGGAACCTAGAGTTTTGAAGTTGTTTGTATAAAAATTTAGTTAGCTATACTGCCATTTGGATTATCTGGGTTACTATTCTAAAAGCTTCATACTATTTGGCCTTTAGTAGGTTGTTTATACAAACCATAGGTTATCTGTACGTATATTTGAGTTGGTTGTACAACCAACTATGGTGATTGTACAAACCACATGTGAATTTCTAAAATTGGGCTTTTAGGCTTAGAGTTTTAAAGGGTAGGTTTGGTTCAAGATTTTTTCAAGCTTTTTTTTTCCTTATTAGGCATTATTTTCTTCTCCCGTTTAAGGATGAGTTCTAAAAAGTTCTCATTATTAAGCTTGCATGTCAGCAATCTAAAATCCAATGCTCACACTTAGATGTTATGGTAATAATGTAATGTATGTCTATGTTTAGGCATATGTGTGGGTGAGATGATTAAGAACAAGTAAGGATAACACTAATAGCAAGTGAGGCTAAGGTAAAAGATAGAGAAAGAGCAAGCCACAACAAGAAAAGGACTGTGGTAGCAATGAAAGGAGAGAGATTTTAATTGCTTTTCTTGTCCATTGCATACATGCATAATGCATTTTAGGCCAAGATATGTTAATTTGAAAGTCATATGCACTTTATGAAATGAAATAAAATGTCATGACAATGTTGTGTACAAATGCCATGTCATGTGAGGGTAATTCAAGGAAGAAGTGAGAACCCAAGACTAATAGCTAGCTATGAAAGGATTGACAACTATATCAGACGAATGAAATGATATGCATACATAACATGGTTAATGAGGTAATTCTCCTGTGTAAGTTATGATATCATGACTGGTGAGGTAACTCTCCCGTGAGTATAACTAGTGAAGTAGCTCTTACATGCAAGGAATGTTAAGCAAACTAAGTAAGGTCTCCTATGGACTTAACTATCCATATGTGTAATGATATGCCATATAAATGTTGTATGCAAATGTTATACCATGTAGATTAAAGCATGTAGCATGCATATGGATAATATAAATTTCGCACTAAGTTTCCCACAAAGAGCTCACTCCCTACATACATAAATTGTTTTGCAAGATGAGCATAAGATTGATGCCATGATCGAATGCTTGAGGTAAAAGGCTTTAAGTTACATATCATGTTTTATTAAGGCATTACATTGTTCTTCATAATTGCATGTATTGATGAATATGTAAAAGAAACATTACATGTATGATAATGTATTTAGAGTAGTCTCCATAAAGTTCAAATTATGAACAATATAATCATATAAATGTCTAAGGTTAATATAATATAAAATGATTTATGATGCATGATCAATGAATATGATGTTAAGGCATATTAACATTTATGACCCATGTGAGATAAATGTTAAATACTTATGATAATTAAAAAATATTATAGTTAAATGACCTTAAGTAGATCCTGATTCTGAGATTATTTGAATGGGAGAGATTTTATGTTTAATGATCTATATATAATGAAAAGTAAGAAAAGAAAAGGATAAAAAGGAATCAGCTAACGAGGTTAGACTCCCCAAATATGACATGATAAGAAATAAATTAAATGGTCGTAATAGAATGTAAGAAAGTGATTTTGTGAAATATTTGAGATTAAGTTTGGCTTAAATTCCTACCTTCCATTTATTTTATCCTAAGAATCTAAAGTGGGGCAAATGAAAGTTTGAAATGTTTATGGTACAACAAGTATTCAAGATATAGAAAGCTTAGAAATGGGTTTCACCCACAAGTAATTAAACTTGTTATGAATTTTAGAGGCTTTAAGCTTTTCAATTCCCTAACACTAATGTGGCCTAAATTTCGAGCCATGACTCTTAGTTTCCTAATCATTAAGTGATTGATATGGTGAATCATATTATTAATGTCAACAGAAAAATTCAAGAAATAATTTAGAAAGGTGGTTTACTCACCCAATTTAAAAGGTTCAAGACTATAAAACCTACCTTACCTCAACATTATAAAGTCCCCTTAGACCATTTGCGGTAAGCTACTATGATTAATGAGTCTTATGCAAGAGTCGTAAAATTTTTTGTTAGTGCAAGAACTGTGACACTAGTAGAGTCAAATTCAAGTCCATTCATGTTGTCTAATTTTTCTTGGTCTTCCTTATGAGCTTTATTTGAGGCTCATTAATTTCATTCCTATTAAATTTCTATTTTATTATTTTAGACTTAATTTCTAATATAATTATAGCTTTTAGAATTTATCGATCTAAGTATAGTTTACTTACTTAAATTTGTGCTTACGTAAATTTTGTGAATATTATTTATTTTATTTAATGCATTTATTTCAGCACAATTTATGATGTTTATTTTTTAGTTAGCTGATTGTCTATATTTAATTTGGGTAATTAAATATAAATAAATTAATATAATATTCATTAGACATATGAAAATTCTAAAAAATTTTAGTAATTTTAAGAATAAAACTTTATATTAATTAATTAGGTCAATAATTATATTACATTAGGACCTTAGACGATGATTGAAAATATAGTGACATTTTGACTATAGACCTAATACAAGTATTATTGGCATAATTAACGAATGACTAAGTTATGTATGTATTGGTAGATATTAATATATGTGCTTGTCTTACTTAGAACTTTGTGTATTATAAGATAGCTTTTACTTTCAAGAATATTGTCATCGAACTCAATATAGATGAGAAGCTGAATGGTGTTAGTTATGAGATTTGGAGCATGGGGATACAATATATGTTAAAGAGTAAAAGCCTTTTAAGGTTTTGAATGATGTCATGAATAAGCCTAATGAAGGCAATATGACATAAAACACACTACAAAAAAAAAAAAGGATGTTAGCGACCACAAAATGTGGTCTCTAAGTGGTCGTTAACCAGGTTAATGTGGTCATTGAAATATTGATCGCAAATAATTTAGCAACCACAAAATGACTGTGGTTGCTAGTCTCTTAAATGACGTATATATTTAGAGACCACATTATGTGGTCGCTAAACAATCTTTCTGTAGTCGCCAAATGTTGATCATAGGAGACCATGGGGGACCATTTAGAGACTGCATAAAAATCTCATAGTGGTCACTATTTAGAGACCACATTATGTGCTTTATAAATGGTTATTTTATTTTGGAGATTTTTGTGTTTTATATTTTTAAAATTAAATATAAAAAATTAAGATTAATAAATGATCAAAACTATTCTATTAGAAATAGATAATAGTATAAAATTATATCCAAATTAAATATATATTAAAATAATCAAATAAAATTATTTTACTTCTTCTAAAAAATATGAAATGGATCCTTACACCATTATGTTATAAAAAAAATTTAATATGATAAAAGACCTTGTGGTTATAGGCTCTATTCTTATAAATTTTCACATCTTCTACATTCGCAAGCTTGTCTTAATGCATTAAGTTCAGGGAAGCTAGCACCAGAAATGATTGAGTAAAAGGACACACATTGTGACACATTCTTTGCTCCATGGATACTGCCCAAATTTATCTACAAACTGATTACTATCAATATTAGTTTTATCTTTTCTTTGAAAATGTAAGATGAATTGCAAATTACAACATAACAAACTAAGGAATCCCATAAATCTAATTTAAGATGAAAGAGATAATATAACATAAAAACTCTTGAACTAGCTTTTCCTTTTATTCTAATTATTAATTACCACATGACATGATTTTACATCAATGATTTCCACTGCAACAATTTCCATGTCAAATACCATAGATACATTAAATATTTAATCTCATTGAGATCAAGCATTGTTGCATAACTATTAATGCAACTACATAAAGTGCATCTTTATTAATAAATGGCAATGCAATCCTATTATAAGCTTAAATGTTAAAGAAAGCCAAATGAAGACAAACAACTCCAACCCGAGAATATAAGGGTCAAGCTGTTCCCCGAGTTTGTGTCAAGAATAATAGTATTGGAAAGAACTTTCTGATAATAACTAATTTGGATTAAATGAAAGGTAAAAGGGTTTTTTTTATTCTTAAATTGTCTCAATTACCTAGTAAAATTCATCTGCCATTTATTTTGCGGGAGAACCTTCGCGCCATAAAATGTTAATCTTGTTTGCGGGAGAACTTGAAAGCATCAAGATTTGTGACATGCTTAGTCCAAAAAAATGGCAAGACAACTACTGAGGGTTGGTTTGGATGCTAGAATTGAAATTGAAATTCAAAATTTTAATTCCAATTCCATTAGAATTGGAATTGAGTTGGAATTTCAATTCTAGTGTTTAGATTATAAAGCGATACAATTGGAATTGAGCTAAAATTAGAATTCTAATTCCAATTCTAGTGCTTAGATGGTAAAATCATAGAATTATAATTAGAATATTAAATGACTTATAAATTTTAATTTAATTTTAAACATAAAATAATAGAATATATTGCATAAAGATAATAAAATATATTAGGATTAAAATGATTGAATAAAAAAGACAATAATTTTCAACACTCTAAATTGCTCAAAAACATAATTCATTGAAAATCTATTAGATTGTTGTTCAACAAATATAAAATATTATATTTTGTTTTTTTGGTAAAGAAGGAAGGTAAAAGCCAACATAAGCTAATAGGTTCACATTCTAATAGGTAAACATAAACTAACAGGTCCATCAGTTGGCCTCACGATATAACATAAAATACTATACCACTTCTTAATTTGCATTGATAAACAAGGCTTTCTTAGATGAGTTGGAAGGGCCATAAATGATTCAAACTTCCTGTTATCACTTGTGAGCACATCATGAGTTTGAAGCAATTCTGCTTCTTAAAGATTTGGAATTTGAGAAAGTTCAACAAAGATCTTTTCAACACCCACATTATGAGAATCTTCTGTATAAACTTATGTTATAGTTTCAACCTTTTATTATACAATCATTACAAATGCGTTTGTTGTGGAACTTCTTTTTCATGATTGTTGTCCTTGACTTGGTTTAGATGGCTGAATGGTGCTAGTGGGTTCCTCGCTATTAAGGAAGTGATCAAAATTGTGATGCTCATTGGATGCAATTTCATTAACTGCTTCAGCCCTAATTTCAGCTCTATCTCTTGTAGTTTGATTATGTCCACAAATGGTTGCAAGTGATTCCAATTTTCAAAATGCTTATTTTAATAATGCGCAACTTCAAGATGAACCTGCAAATTATATTACAAACATTAAACACTTGATTATTTTAGAAGAATTAAATAAAAATGTTATCATTACATAGCTTTATATATTCAGTCCAAACATCTTCACTATATAATTTTACCATGTTACGATCCCAATCCCAACCAAAACCACCTGTATTAAGCATTGCATTTACAACATCATAATACTTGTCCCAAGTTTGAGGCATGAAGTAATGTTATATTTCGTGATTATAACATTACATTTCTCCTTCAATGTAACATTACACTTCTCCTTCAAAGCATTGATAAAGTTTCCATCCATTGGGTGGATGATTGCCCAAATTATGTTGATCAAGTAATACATCAGTAAGCACATGATCCATATCTAAAGTCCATTTTAAATAAGACTTGCTTTTCACCTTCTTATCCTTATCCATTTGTATGAACTATAAAAAAAAAAAAATTGCAAAATTAGATTGCAATAAATGACATGCATATCATATTATCTATCAAAATCTCAAGCCAAGGTAAAAACCAAATTCACTAATACCAAAATCATGTAATATATCAAAATCACTAACACAATATAATATTTGATATAACATCTCTATCCTCATTCATTAGCATATTCATTGTATAGATAATATGCAATCCCATATACTATATGCATTAGATAAATGATCATTTAAATTTGTGAATTTAATAAGTTAAGACACTTGAACATAGATGTGATGTTTACATAGTTGCATGATAAATTATCTTATGTAGTGTGCATAGTATAATATCATAAATAACGGTGTTTTAGAGCTTATTTAAAAGTATAAGGAGCATACGAGGATTAATGATGGATAAAGGTAATGAAAGAGTAAAGAAGAGGGACTAAAAGAGGAATTTTGAACTTCCAACCAATGATAGTAACCTACCATGATTTTTGTCTAATTAGAGTGGTATAGAAATTGAATTTCTCTTCCTTTACGAGCAAATTTGAGAGGAAAAAACATGAGGGCCAACAAAAGAAAGAGAACTAAGGAAGGAAGAAAGAAAGGAAGAAGAAAACAAGAAGAAGAAGAAGAAGAAGAAGAAGAAAAGGGAGAAAAAGTAAGCTACATAGGAAGGAACTTCAAACTTTTCTAGTTTTGACAAAAAGGGATCTCCATACATTGAGGAAGCCCAAGAGAGAGATTCAAACCTACCATAAATGTTCGTTGCATCAAAGGTGAGGAAAAACGATAACTGGATTTTAATGTGTATGTGTGGTGATTTTAAAATATAGTTGTGTTCTACTGTGTATATTTGATTGAATTGTGACATTTTACATGTGAATACAAGTCAAATGAATTATATGATCTCAATGATTACTTGGTATGCTATTGTGAATGAACACTTACATATGGAATTAAAAAGATATTGTGACCTACTTGTTAAATACTTTCAAATCACTTAGAAAAGGGACTAATGTGTCCTATTATAGACACATGAGCAATATATAACTATGACTATGAACAACAACAACAACAAACTAACAAGCCTTTCCACGAGCATTATGCAGGTATGACTATGGCAAACAATGACATCAACACGAAGCCAAAATGCCACTGTCCTCTTTGCTTCCTGCTCATGCTAGCTCCATAATCCTCTTAGTATACTACTCATGGAAGATGTGATTCAAAACATTTTAGACTAGAGATACCAGAAGAGTGAAAATAGTAATCATGTTAGCCTTAAGCTACAGAGAATTAGCAACTCATGATTTCACAAAGAAGAATTTATTTCCAACCTGGTTTTGCCTCATAACAAGAGAAAACCCTCCTTATATAGAGAGGGAAAGGATAAGATCGAATCTATGTCGATCTGTAAAGCATTCACAAATACAAAAACTCACATGTTTAAAGTAAAAGTGGGGAACACCTTTACTTTAAAGTATAATTATTTAAACCACTCAGACACACCTTTTTACAAAGACAAAACAAGATAAGATAACACAAACTATTACTTTCTTATCAGCTCGTGAGATGGAAAGAGATTTATATTTTCATAATCTACTTCCCTTTGGTGGGCTTTAATTCTTTCCACTTCATCCTCATCATGGTGGTACTTCATATAATAATCATAAGTCTCATAAGGATCCTGAGAGTCTGGATTAGGGATATATTTTTCTCGTGAGATGAAAAATATATCCTTGATCCAAATTATTCTTTACTGTTTGTTCATTTGTCGCAGGGAAAAGTTTTTTCCAAAGTTTGATCTCGAGGCAGACTTTTGGTAATTGGGTGTCCAATTAGATGACAGACCTAAGACTGCTTTTTGCATTTCGAATAGACATTACCAGTGGACTGTCATGTCGTTTGGTCTAAAAGTGGTCCTTTCTCTCTTTCAAAAGGCAATGATCAAAATCTACAAACACATGTTATTGATTAAATGAATCATATCTTATATGCTGACTAGCAAAATCAAATGTCACTTGAATCACATGAATTCCTGAGAGTAGTGTTTTCCTTGCAAGGTCACGATAAAATCAATCTATTGCATTTGCACTTCCATAGTCAATTATTCTAGTTGTAATGTATCCTAATGATTTTTTATTAGTGATTATACATAAGAATCTGATTATTGTTTTTATTCATTGAGTAACCAAATCGCAGTTATGTTTTCATATGCTAAAACATAAGATTTAGGTACTTTAGAGCATAAAATTTTGCATATAGACCCATGGAGTACAAGTTGTCAATTGAATTCCAACTTTATCCTTGTATCATTTACATATACCTAGATAAACATTAGTTTATGGTTTTCAACATTAAATGGATAAATATATGTGTACATTAAATACCCATTGGGTTGTGTATAAATGATGAGTTAATTTTTATATTTATGCTAAATATATGAAAATGGGTGTTACATTTGAAGTGATATTTGTCTAAAAAAAAAACAAGAGAAAAGAACACATAAAGTAATAATCAGCTTCTACACGTAGCCTGATAGTCATTAAACATTCAAATAGCTAAATTATCCCTAAAATTTATCCATTCATTAGTTACCTGAGCAAATCTTATCACATCAGCACTGTCTCTAGTGTCTTGATCCACTAATTCAATTGCTAAATTCGCATCATTGTCTCTCAATAATTCATCATCCTTTCCTCTTTACTTGTCTTGTAATAACAAGCATTAATAATTTGAACCTGTATTAAAATTCTAATTAAAGGTATACAAGTTGATTTATGTATTATCTGAGTTTTTACATCAAAATATGAAGGTGTACGCAATATGGCTCATCGCTTCTTTAACAACCCAAATGTTCTTTCTATCACCTTTCATGTTGAAGAATGATGAAGATTGAACAATTTCTCATAATTTTTAGGGTTGCTTCCACATGAAGCCCATTCATTAAGATGGTAACGATAAGGAGCTAAAAATCCTAGACCATTTATATACCTTACATCCACTGAATAATACTTTCCTACAAATAAAAATTAATTATTATTTTATTTTAAAATCATGTTAACTAAATTCAAAAAATGTAATTAAAGAACTATACCAGTGGGTACTACAAATGAATCTTTGCTAGTCATAGCATTATGCAACACCCTATAATCTGAGGTTGAACTTGCCCATCCCGATAACACATACACAAATTTCATATTATGGTCGCATACCCCTAACACATTTGTGGTGATTTGTTGTTTTTTATTTCGATATCTACGTTGGTCTTTATGTGGAACAATGAGTGGTATATGTGTTCCATCCAAGGCTCTAAGGTAACCCTGAAAATAATCATATAAGAATATCCATAGCAAAGGGGAAAAAAAAATTCATTATAACTTTATCTAAATGATATGCACTATTGTTTCTTACCTTGAACCACCTCCACCTATCATCATTTGGAAGCTCAATCATTGCATAAGCAATTTGATATAATCCTTAGTTAAATGAAGGACAACTTGTAGCACTAAACCAAAATGTCTGTGGATAGTTTTTGTGGATCGAATATAAGTACCCCTAAGAAGTTGTAACTTTTGACCATGAATTATAAGCAAAAACATTGCAACAAATTCCTCAACAATTACATGATAAGTGCCATGTAACTTTCCCTTTTCATGTAATATGTTGCAAGATCATGAAATGAGGTTTTGGTAAAACATAACTGGTTAAAGTAATTCATCTCATCACCTTCATATAATCACTTTAAAATTATTTTTCTTAAAAAATATTCATGTAATTGTTCTTCCGTAGGAATACACCGTTCACAACGCCAAGTGGCTATTATTGTTGTAGTTATAGCAATTCCTTCTATAATTAACTTTCTTTTTTGGATTGTTCACACCCTCATCATTCATCGAATCAACTTCTAATAATCTTCTTGCCATCTAAATAAATTGAAAACATAATCTTAAAATATATTTTGCATTTATATATAAAAAAGAAAACAAAAAAGACAATTTAAATAGAGAAAAAAAGGAAGAATATCGTTAAAACACAAAGAAATTCCAGACCTATTCTATTATTTGCTTTTTCAAAGATAATATATAAATAAGAACTAGATAAAACCCAAGCATATTTATAAAAGGCATAAGTAATCAATTTATGACAATAACCCAACAATACAAATGATTTAAGTAGGTTGGCTTCATTGATTTTGTGCAAGTAGTGGTCAACTCAAAATATTGCATGCTTGTACAACAAAGAAATGACAGATCAGACTTTTTAAAATTTTTTTAAAAAAATCGTTGGTATTAATTTTAAAACTAACAGAAAATAGAAGCTGAATTTTTGTGTGCATATATAGAAGCTGGTCGATCTGAACCACTTACAAGAGTATAGACTTGCATAGTACAATAAAAATTAATCTTTGATATTAATTTCCTTCAAGCATCGACAAAAGAAGTTAGAGATAACCAAACATAAATTCAAAAAAAAAAAAATATCAATCATCAAGTGGTCTTAGAAATTATATTAGATAACTTTTATGTATATATTAAATAAATATTTTATTCATTAGCTTTTTAAAATTGTCATACGTTTTAAAAATCTGACAATTAAAAATTAACTCAAATAAAATAATAATTTAATATAATATAAATCTTATATTTGATTTATTATTTTGAAAATTTTAAAAATAGATTATTAATATATGAAAGGCGAGAGTTTGTGACTAATATTAATATTTTATTTTTAATAGCCATTGCAGTTGCCAATTGAAGCGAGGTTCAAATACATGTCTTTCATAAAAAGAAGAAAAATAAGACACCTTTTCTTTTATTCCATGACATTGCCCATAGCAAACATTTTTTTTTCTTTTTTGTTTTTTGCTGTTTGACTTTTAGGTACTTATTATCATTTGATATCTACTTCCACAATATATATAATATATTATTGATGGGTTATGATCTAAGATTAAAGTAATTGTTCTGTTCTAGACAAAAAAAGGTTTGGTCATGACCATTCAACGTGCGTATATGCATGCTTTTACATTTGATGTCCAGTGAGGTTGAGATTGTTTACTTTTCAAATCATCTCACAATATTTCCCTAATCCAAAATTAAAAAATTTTCGATTCAAGGGAGTGTGAATAAGATTAAAAAGTTTATTTTCCAAATCATCTCATAATAGTTACTCACATTCTGCTC
>CATIWR010448421.1:0-14007 GCA_949677035.1 Omphalea diandra | reverse complement strand
AAATGTCAAAATAATCTCTAGACACAGTCCATCTTGATGGAATCTTAAACCTAGGACATGCGACAACCATTAAGTGTCTAAACACCTCACATTCAACAAACTTAAAAGGTAATTCATCTACAACGACCATAGAAGCTAAGGATTTCCTAATGGCTTCTTGGTCAAATTTTCAAACGGCACTACCCTTTCCTTTTATAGGAGGCTAAAAATTCAATTGACTTTATTTTGAGTCTACGCTATAAGGTTGTTTTTTCTTACTACAGCCACATGAATTTTTAATGATGAAGTCCCATTTACTTTTGGATCACAATAATACTCTCTCTCACAATAGTTGCACTTACATTTTTGGTTGCCTTCTTTATTTATAAACTTCGTGAAATGCTCCCACATAAATGATCTACGTTCACTTTGTTTTCTCTTCCCTTTTCTTTTAGTAGTCATCACACTTGATTCAGTTTGAGTTGGAACTTATTTTTGTGTGCTTTTATTTCCACTAGTATCCTTATTCATCTGAAAATGTAATCAATAAAAATAAGCACAACATTTCAGTAATTCTCAAGATTTATTGCTATGATATTAATAAAGGCAAAAATTTTGACAAAAATAGTAATAGCAGTAATATTATTAAGAGCAACAAAAATTAGATATTTGCCTCAAGCAAGCTCATGATAACTCCAAAAGTTCGTTATACAAAAAGGCATCAATGACACATGAAAGACTTGAGAGTAATAAGAAATTGTTTCAAAATTTCCATGAATAAGAATATGTTGCTTCAATCCAGATAATTTTGCTTATTAAACAACAATTTGATATAGGTTGGCAACATAGTCTGTTGGCAAACACATTGCAACTCCAATTCACAAGGATAACAAACATTGCACACCTTGATAAAGACATTACCTACCTCTGTGGAAATGATGCTCAAAGTTCCACGAAACAAAGATGTGGCCTTTTATGAAATAAGGGGCAATGATGCAATATGCTCTTATATCATCACATCAAATAGTTTCATTCTAGGCTAAATCCACAAGTCGCCATGCAAGATTGCAAGTATTGAAGAAAAAAATTATCTTAAAACACAGTTTAATAGAATAGATTCATTTTTCATTGAAACACTAGATTTTGGTCCAAAAGGTCAAAAATGCCAGTGATAATACAATTGCAGTGATAGAATATATCAGTTTGTTTGCATGTTTCAATAAGACAATAACCTTGAATATTGATATTGAAAACAAACAATACATTTTGTTTAAATACAATGCCAAATAGGTTGTGGAATATTTTTGGATACACGTGTAAGCATCTAAAACTTACAGAAAAGGAAAAGGCTAAACAGCTAGGATTAAAAGCAGTAGTGAAATAGATAAAGAGACAGAAAAACCATTTGATACTCTGAGTACTCATGCAAACTGGAAAATGCACATAAAATAGTAAAAGAAGCAGTATGTTTCTTGAATATCCAAAGAAATAAAATTTATTTCTCTTAATCTCCTTTTGCTATCAGATATCACCTGTCAAACTCAAGGGAAAAAGGCTTATGTTTTTTGGAGACTCTATACATTTTAACCCTTGTGACCACAATAGAAATCTTCATTCCATAATAGACTCTATACATTTTAACTCCCCAGTAATGAACTCAATTCACTAAATAAATCATGAAAGAAAGTATTGTTCTTTTTGATATTATACCCTGTCTTATAAAATTTAAAGAGTCAATAAATATACATATATTAATTATTATACTGCTCAAAATTTGAAGACTCGATATTGTGCTCTGTCATACAAAATTTGAAGAGTTCGTAAATATACCTTATGAAGCCAACAACAAGTGTTTTGTTCACTTGAAAATCGGTCGATCAATTCTATATAACACTGCCAAAGAGAGATTAATTTTAACGCTGCTAGAAAATTGTGAGACCAATTCTAAAGCTAGGGGATGAAGGAGCAGTCGTGAGAGCAAGGGATTGGTGAGGCATGAGAGAACAACAGTTACCATTCATTGAACGGACGGGTGAGAGAGCAAGAACAACGTAGGAGGGAGGTGTTACTAGATGGTTTCGAAGGGGAATGGAAACAACAGAAAGAAGACTTATTTTTAAGGTTTTTTAACTTCAAACGGTGTGTTCTAGTCATCGGTTAATTTAGTTTATACGGTTTTCAGTGTATAAAATTGAATCGACCGACAAAACAAAAAAATTAGCATTTTAATTAACTGAACTGAACTGATGACTATATAAATTGAACTGAAAAAATCGAATAGCGTCGATTCGATTTTACGGTTTCTTGGTAATTTGCTCACCCCTAGCCTGTATGATGAAAGTAGTTTACTAATCCCATAACATCATACCATAGAATCTCCCAACAAGCCTTAAAAAATTAAAATTGTACTGATCTAGCCAAGGGGCTTTAGTCCATCGCAAGCCTATAAAGATTTCTTTACCTCATCAACAGAAAAGGGTAATTCCAAATCGAGCACAACTTCATCTTAGATTTTCTTGAATTTGGATGAAAAGAGACTTGGTTTGACTAAGTCATCTTCTTTAAATATAGCTCGAAAATGCTTAATAATATAATTTTGAATACCTTTTTAATCACAAACATCTTCTTCAGCAGTAGAGATGTAACCAATGAAGTTCCTTTTGGACCTACTTGTAGTGATTAAGTGTAAGAATTTTATGTTGCGATCACCCAATTTGCACCATGGAGCTCAGGACTTTTACCTCTATAAACTCTTTTTCTATTGAGATTTAAGCCATAACTTCTTCCATATAAAGCCATGCTTCTTGGTCAATGAAGTTTTAGTCTCAACATTGATTACAAGAGCCTCTAGATCTTTGTCCATTTTATCAATTTCAAATTTTACGTGTTCAATTGAGGTATCAAAATTACCAAATTCACACTTGTTTCAATGAATTGAACATTCTTTTAGACATTTGAGCATCATTTACGATTATCGGTAAGCTATGGTAAATAATATTAAAACTAGACCACTAATCACTCATTCTCCTTATGAAACTAGGGTCTTGAAGCCAACAATGAAGGAACCTAAATGGTTTTTTTCCCTAGTTTGCATAATGTATTTGTAATATAATCGGACAATGATCGAACAATCCCTTCATCAAACACTATTGTTTAGAGTTTGGAAAAGATAAATCCATGTAGAGTTGACAAGAAAATGATCAATTTGGCTCATTATAGTTGAATTGGCCCTTGTAAATTGCTTCCCAATAAGAAGGAGATCAATAAGTTACGTACTATAGACGAATGCTCAGAATTTCCTGAAAAAAGGCATTGGAGTTGATGAAGCAGAGAATTTGTGCTAAATCCAAAAGGTGCATTGAAATCACCTACCATTAGTAAAGGAAGATCAAATTACATAATAAAATTCTCAAGTTCCTTCCATAATATCACTTGCTTATTTTCTAAATTAGGGGCAAAAATAGTGGCAATGATACATTTCACCTGGTTATTAAAAATGGGACTAGTAGCAATAATCCAATAGTCTCCTTTGAGCACAACATCAACAACAAAGAATGATGTGTCCCAAATAAGAAGAATGCCCCTTAGCGTACCATTTGAGGCAACATAGTCCTAATCCATGTCATTAAGCCCCCATAGCTATATGACCATTTTTGTATCCACCAAAGAGAGTTTAGTCTCTTGGATCATTAGAATCCCCACTTACTTTTTTTGAACTAAATTAGCAACAGCCTTGCACTTCACCAGTTTACCCAACCTTCTAGTATTCTAGCTAAAAAGACTCAAAATTTTGTTTTAAAAAAAAAAACAAAACCTTAATAGTAAAAATGCCCAAAAACCATTCAAGTTGTATGAACAATGCCACCATTTTGATCCTTCACTAGACATTCTACATTCTAGTTATTCTCCTTGATTAGGTGTTTAATAAGCTAACTTTTGTTGTTAACCACTACTAAGCCCATTTTTTCCCCAATCAAAAAGGTTTCATTAGCCTCTCTTAATGAATTGTTAGCAACATAATTTGCATTCTGAGATTGCCCATTCATATTGTGAATATCTCCATTTGAGACTATTTCATCTGCTATACTGGTCTTTGAACAAATTCCATCAATGAGAGATTTATCTAGAGTGGAGGTCATAATAGTATACTTCTTTTTCCTTTTTTTGTTTATACATTTTAGAGCATAGATTTTTAAGAGGGGATTTTTGGTATAGTGCATAACACATAGGCTACAAATTTTATTCTTCTTTTTGGATTTTTGACCAAGAGATAGAGAAGTGTTGTCTCTAGGTTTTCCATTTTAACCAATAAAGTTAATGTTTATCCCATCCATAAAATCAGAAAGAAGAGTGTTTGAGGTAGGACTAGGTGGACTATGATTGCAAGAATCTAAGATAGGAAGAGTATAATGGCTTAAACTGGTCGTTAGGGCATTAGGGCCTAGGCTTAGGGAAAATGAAGAGGAGTTAGCTAGGTTGGGATGGGAGGAAGGTGTTAAAGACTGACCTAAAAGCACGGGCCCATGTTGGCTCAAGAAAAAGGGCTAGTGATAGTACATAGTTGGATTTAGGTTGCATGGTAGGGAAAACAATGCGTGAATGGGTACTTTTAGGTGACGCTGTAATCTCTCATCTATTGAGGTAGACAACATTATTAAGAGGGTGTTGTTTCTCAGTATTTGGAATGATTTTATTTCTAGTAGTTAAAGAGATGGTGGCTAGAGGAGTTTGCTTAATACCATTGTTTGAGTAGTCCTCAGAGGTGTTGTTAGCAAAAAAGGATCCAGAAGAGTGCTTACTATATGTGGGTGTTAAACAATCTTTAAAACTTGAGTCACGTACCCAAATATTGATGTTAGTGAGAGATTGAATTGAGAATGGTTCCTTATGCACTCTGATCGAATGAACATTATCCTCAATATTGAGTTTAGCCTTTCCAATATATGGTCTGATAAGGTAGTCCAAATTAATAATGGACCCTTATAAACTTCCAATGTCAGATAAGACTTGTGTGCACCATGCATGAAGGGGAATTCCTTCACACCTCAGCCAAGTTAGGCATTTTGAGCAAGCAATGGATGAATTCCATCTTTCCAACCATCAAACCAAATAGAGATCCATTCCTTATTTTTCTCAACCCATTTATCACACTCGTCTAATGAGTTAAACGTAAACAATATCAAGTTGCTTCTCATGTATATGAACTAGCAGTCCACAGTTGCCTCATTTGAATGTATTCTCTTAAGGAATTCTAGAAGAGCTGACACTTTGATGTATCCAAACAGACTTTTGTCCAACCATACTTCATTCTACTTAAGATTTCCAAGGTGTAGTTAAACCGAAACAAGCCTAAATTTCTCACTTTTCAATTTGAGTCCCTTAGTGACATCAAGATATGATATGTTATCTCTCCTACTTAGGAATGTTCTATTATGAGCAGATGATGATTGGTAGAGGGGTTGGGTTTCTTTAGAAGGAAGGGCACTTACAATATGTCGCAAACATGCGTCTGAGGCCGAAGGTGGGCTAAGTAGGGGGAAGGTTGTTGACAAAAAGATTATAGTACGATGGAGATGGTGGCAAGATTGGATTTGGTCGGTTGGGAATGTTATTTGGAGGGTTATGAAAGGTAATTTTGGCAGGGATGGTTACGGGGAGAGAGGGAGAGGAAAGGTTGGCCATCTTTTTTGGAGTACATGTTATCTAATAATTTAGAGTTTGAAATTATAAACTAGTCAAAACTATTAACACAATTAACTCCTACTAATGTGGCAGTAACTTAATATGAATACTTGATAATTATTTTTAGTGATTTGCCAACCAAATAAATACAATAGGACATATAATATATTCCATTAAAGAGATGTCATAAGAATCATTAATATTAATGGTATTCACTAGCAAATATGTAGATAAGCTAGCATGGGACTATTTTCAATTAACCAAATATTTTGAATTCGAGCTTTAGATATATAAGGAGAGCTTTACCACCCTTATGATTCTACTTAGTTTGAATTCATATTATCTCCATAATCGAAAGAGTATATACATACTAGATAGTTTAACCAAAAAAAATATATTAATAATATCCGTTTAAATTTTAAATTAGTTATTAATTGACAATAAATTAAGAATTAGTGACTATAAATCTTTGGGTTTTTTACTTTTAAAAAAACAATCACTTCATTCATTTGACATAGATTACAAAAAAAGTGTCTTGTTAAAAACCTTAAAGGGTAAAATCCAAAGAAAAAAAAATTCCTTTACGGAAAATAAGAGTACACCCTATTACAAAAAAAGAACAAAAGTCAAGAACAATTAAAACAAATATGAAATATAAGGTTATGGAGGCACTCCGGGTCCTCATCCATTAACCAGACAATCTCATACTCACAATCAAAACCAAACTTAGCCAAAGATATCAACTGTGGAGTTTACTGCATGTGGATTGAAATTCTTCCATATTACAAGAACTTGCTAACACCCGAATGTCAAATGCTACTGAATCGAATTATGACTGAATTTCATCCTAGTGAAGCAATTGTATAGCTTCCTTTAAGTCAGTCACAACTTCAACATTCAGGAAAGCATAATCCAAGGCGAATAAGAGGCCATCTCGTATAGCTAATAACTTATCCAATAAAATCGACTCAGAGCAGAAGCACTTAGTTTCTCGAGCAGCCATACAAACCCCTATCTGATCTTTAATCACAACACTAGCGCTAGTTCTTCCATATTGCACCCCCATTAAGATTTATGAAATACACGACATTTATGGCAGGAGTCCAATGTTGAGGACTATGATCAGTGAAGCTACTTACATGAGGTGCATGAACCTAAGTAGTATGGTATTCCTCATGCAAGCACGAAGCCTTTAAATACATGTCCTTCTCATCATGTATTTTCTTTTGGTGGACCACTTTATTTCTGTTAGACCATACAAGCCAACACATAAAACAAAATATCTCGAACTCATCAGTAGTAGGACTATTTTGGACCAAAATTACAATGTCCAAAAAATCTAGAGACAATCCCCTAAAGTAAATGCCGGTAAGGACTATAAGAACAAGCCTTCCCAGTTGCTAGACACTTGAAGATAGCATACGTTGTTGATTCAAAATAATCACTGCACCTAAAATAAGAACTATGAATAGGCACATGGTGAGTTGCCAAATTAACATTGTTGGAATTATGTTCAAGCATGCCCTCCATATGAAAATGTTCAACTAAAGAGGAACAGACAAATGCCAAATTCCTTTCCACCAATGTTGCAAGACAAGAGATGTCGACTCTGGACCCAAAGATAGCAAGCTCTATCCCACCATATAACTGCTTTTCATATTATATGACCCATACTTATTAAAGTGCAAAAATAGACAATCTGAACTTGGGAACTGAGGTCTCGGAATGCTAAGGATAAGGTCAACTTCAAAATGAACAAAATGGCGACTAATAAGCTCTCTATTCCACTTACCATGGGCTAACAACAGCGAAGACACCAAAGCATCTTGAGGAAGTGACACTGGTGATATAACTTCGAATCCATGAGGAGTCGGCAACCAGTTTTCATTATAAATATGCTTACAGTTCCCATATCTAATTCGCCATCTTAATCCATTTTTAAGAAGTTGTCTCCCCATAACAAGCTTCTTCAAATATACACCAATCTCAGTTTGCATCATAGAGGAATTAGGGAATTATTTGCATTTCAATACCTGAACAACTAATGAAGATGGCCTGGTAGCAATTCTCTATACTTATTTCCCTAGCATGGCTTAAGGCAATCATCCACACTTGTTTCCCTAGCATGGCTTGATTAAAAACTCTCAGCTTCTTAAAGCCCATATTGCTTACACTTTTTGGCTGACAAATAAAATCTCATGATTTCCATTACATCTTATTTTTATCATCCTTAATACCTACCAGAAATTAGCACAAAGACGTTTAATGTCACCAAAAACATCCTCAGGAACCTTAAAGTAGGTCATAACATATGTAGGAAGAGATAGAATCATTGCTTTGATTAAACATTCGGTTCCACCAATTAATAGCAATTTTGAGCTCCAACCCCTTAATGACTTTATCGTTTGATCCCTTTTATTTCTCATAGAAAAAGTTGAAGACCCAAATAAATAGAATAGCCATCAACCACCAAGATACCAAAAAGAGACTTAATTTCATCAACAGTCTAAGGTAGAGTGTTGGGACTAAAGGATAGAGCTAATTTCTAAAAATTGATAACCTACCCCAAAGCTGCTTCATACACGAATAAAATCTTTTTAAGATTGGAACACTCAACTATAGAAGCTCGGCAAAACACCAGACTATCATCAATAAAAAAAATAAAATAAAAGAGAAATAATCGAGCTACAATGAGATACTGAATCCCATGCAAATGGCCACTACTAACAGCCGAGTGAAGCAAATATGACAGCCCTTGTGCACAAATAAGAAACAAATAGGGCAAACGTAGATCATCCTCTTGAATGCCCCTAGAAGGAATAAGATGACCATTGACTTGGCCATTATAGACAAAGGAATAAGACATATACCTAACACAACGCATCACCAAATCAACCAACTGTGAGTGAAAACCAAGCCGAAGAAGCATACACTCTAAAAAAAGCCCATTCAACCCAATCATACGCCTTGCTCTTATCAAGCTTAAGCAAAAGAAAACCTTTACACCTACCCCTGTGATTTCTTAACTAATTTATACTGTCAAAACACAAAAGCACATTGTTTATAATGAGTTGCCCTAGAACAAAAGCATATTGTACTTCATCAATTACCTTTATCAAGTACTCTTCTAAACCTATTTACGATCACTCTCAAGATAATTTTATATCTGACACTGCACAAACTAATTGGCCAGAATTCTTTGACATATTGAGGATCTTTAATTCTGAAATTAGAGCAATCACAGTAGAAATTAATTCCCCAACACCAGTTTCATTATTCAAAATATCTAGACACTCTTAAATCACATCATTGTCTACTATGTGCCAATATTTTTTAAAAAAATAGTGCAGGTAACTCATTTGTTTGGGCAGCTTTTGACATGTTCATATTGACCATAGTGAAAGCAATCAAGATTCAGTTCTTGTCATCTGTTACTGAAGACAGTACTTTCGAAATAACCTGAGCAATATCATCAAAAGATGGATTTGACGAGCAGAAAATGGTAGAGAAATACTTTATAATTACCTTATCCATGTCATGCCAAGAATCAACAAGATCACCATCTAAAGTACAAAGGCCATGAATAAGATTATTCTACTTCCTTCTAGATACAAACTGGTGAAATGCCTTAAGAGTTTCGATCAACTAACTCTAGCCATTAAAGCCTAGCCCATTGCTTCCAAAAGGATTCCTTATTAGATAATAATTTTTCAAGCCTTTTTACTGGTTGGATATAAGTATTACTTCCTAGGTCACCTTGAAGCATTTTTATCTGATGCCATAATCAGATAATTTTATTCCAAATTCTCTTAAAATTGTTAGCTCTCTAACTAGATAATTGTGAGATACATTGCGAAATTTACTATCATTAAGTAATTGTTCTTATTGTGTTTCTAAAATATTAAAATATATTTTCGTTACACTAATAGATCCTTGTGCTAATTTTTTCTCTTAAACTTACAATATACTCTCAAATCTATATCATATATTTTCTTTTTCACCATCATTCTCTTCTTTACATATTAATCTCTCTCATCCTTACCATTTACTAACTAAATTCATCAAGATCCAAACATTTAAAAAAAAATTAAAACCTTAAAAACCTTAAATCTAAACACCATTAAGCCAAATAGAAAAAAAATAATTCATGTTTTCTTTTTATAAGGAATTGCACAACTTTGTGTGTAATCCCAATAAGACAAATAGAAAAATAATGAAAAAAACTCAAGTTCATAAAAAAATCTTTGTTTCAATTTTCTTTATCAATAGTCTCTAGATTTCTTCAACCTCCATAACAACCTTCTAAGCTTATCATCAACAGTAGTAACATTATTATTAAGCTAATCAATCTTGGGTGTATCAAGACCAAACCATCAAGGTTATCTCCCATTTATGTAGCTTTAATTCATACAAGCTGACAACAACCACTACAACTACAACGATGGGCATGCTCTTCTTTTCCTTTTAACCAAACTCATATGATAGCAAGAAATTTTAATAAGTAAACCACTCCAATTCTCGAATGCTTAATCTTTTTGGTTCAATTGGGTCAGGTATAAGGTTTGGTGGTCATTTGAAACCAATAGGTTCATATTAAGGTAACTCATAGGATAAAATACTAACAAAATCTTTTAACTTTTATCATAATACACTATTTCATCTCTTATTTTTTTTAAAAAAATATAATAATTTTTTTTTATGTTTTGGCATTGCGAAACTAAGTATTCGTGTCATATTATTTTAATTATTTTTTATCACTAAAATTGTAAAATAATAGAATCTCCTAGATTTATCATAATTCATTAGTGTATCCTTTATTTTTTTTAAAAAAAATATATATTTTAGAACTATTATATTTTTGTACACTTAGTTTTGAAGATTTTTTTTATTAATTTTACCATTAATTTTAAATTAAATATTGGAGCTTATGTTGTTGAAGAAACAAATGTTTGTTTAACGATGACATATAGCACAAGTCATGTTCAGTAATGGATATGACATCGTTTTGACAAGTGCTACTCATTTTGTCTCTTCATTCAACGAGTTGTACAATGGTGGGAAAGAGTTATTTTCTATTACAGTTAATATATAGTCAATTAGTCTTTGGTTTTTGTATTTGCCATGTCATCAAATTTTGTAGTCAAAGTTAGCCGAGTCTAATTATATGTAGGCTTACTTTTCCTTAATGATAATTCATTTAGTTTTACACTCTCAATCATATTGTTTTCATTTAATTAAAAAGTTAAAATGGTATCAGAGCAAGTTACTCTGCTTTCTTGAGTATTTTCTTTTGTAACCGCTACTTTTCCTTCACTTTCTTAGTTGCCATTTTTTTTAATGGCTAACAGTAGCAAATCAAATGATGAGAATCCATCTAGTCCATATTACCTTCATGCTAACAAGAATCCTTCTCTTATAATGGTTTCACCCGTAATGAATGGATCTAATTACCACACATTCGCAAGATCTATGAAAATGGCTTTACTATCTAAAAATAAGCTTCAATTGTGGATGGTACTATTTTTATTCCTTCCAAAACTAATGCAACATACTCTGCATGGTAGAGATGCAATACAATGGTCTTGTCATGGCTCATTCATTTTGATTCTCCTTTCATAGCTCAGAGTGTTATCTGGTTAGATAATGCCATTGATGTCTGGAATGACTTGAAGGATCGATTTGCAGGAGGTGACTTGTTCAGACTTTCAGATTTGCAACAAGAGATTTCTAGTCTCTAATAGGGTCAGTCGTATATTACTAATTATTTCACTTAATTAAAAATATTATAGGATGAGTTCGTTAATTTGAGATCGATTCAAAATGCACTTGCAAACCAAAATGTAGTTGTGGTGCCATTGATATTTTTAAGAAGTAGGCTAATTATGTGATTAAGTTTTTAAAAGGAGTGAATGAGAATTTTTCTACGATTAGGTCTCAGATTATGCTAATGGAACCTTTACCATCAATTCACAAGGTGTTTTCCTTAGTGGCACAACATGAGAGACAATTTATTGATTGCAATTCCACAAATGTTAATGAATCTGCAGCTTTCGTTAGTAAAGGCTCTAAGTATAACTCTTTTTCAAATCAAAATGTTGAAAATCAGAAATTCATATGGTGCATATCATAAAGGAAGCAATTATGGTGGCAAAAAGCCTTTGCGTACTTACTATGGTTATACAGGACACACAATAGATAGATGATATAAAAAAAAAACATGGGTATCCCCTTGGTTTCAACCCTAAAAGTGCTAGTTATGCTAATCAAGTGGAGTCTCATGGTGATTCAATTCTTCAACCTGATAGTATTCTCATAACTGAGCATTCATCATCTCAGTAGTTTGATAACTCTTTTTCCTTACCTAAAGAGCAGTATATTCAATTCATGAATCAATTTTAGTCCTCTAAATCTAAACATTTGCCTACTTTTACTATAGCTTTAGTTCACATTGTTGATGTTAGTAAGTCTAAAACAGTTGGTATGTGCTTTTCTACTCTCAAAACTGAGATAATGAATGCTAGATAGTTTAACCAAAAAAAAGATGGCCAACCCTAAAAGTCTTCCTGGTGAACCAATGGCAAGAAGACACGTGGACTAGCCGTTAGACACAAATGGGGTTTTTCACCGTAAGTTTTAGCTCCCGTATGAAAATTTGGAATTCGCGATCGCGAATGAGCAGTAGCCACCGCGACTTCAGCTTGACAAGCAATTAATCCATAATCTGTCTAGTATACCTTGAAGATTTTATACTAGTTTTATTGAAACGTCTCTTTGGTGGGTAAAGGCTATAAATTCCTCACCAAACAGATGTAAATATAAGAGAATTGATAACTTTGTAACCAAAACTCTTGCAGTTTTGCTACTCAATCTTTCCTATTCTTTTAGAGATCGTTTGGTATGAGCATAAACACCATATGTAAAGGTTGTAGTGTGAGCCTATAAAAATACTAAGAGAGGTTATTGTGTGAGCCTGTAAAAACACAAGTGTAAAGGTTATTGTCTGAGCCTCTAAAAACACAAGTGTAAAAATTGTTGTGTGAGCCTCAAAAACACAAGTGTAAAGGTTGTTGTGTGAGCCTTCAAAACACAAGTGTAAACGTTGTTGTGAGCTTGAAAACACCATTAGTAGATAGTGGAACACCCATTTGCTGAGAATTGGAGAGTGGATGTAAAGTCAATTATACCCGAACCACTATAAATCTTATGTTTGCTGAGAATTGAAGAACTTATCCCAACAGAAGAATGGGTTGAAGCTCACTGGAGATCAAATGGCAAAAATAAGAGAGCAATGACCATTCTTCTAAGCTCTCTCTCTCTCTCTTTAGAGAAGAGATTGGAAGAGTGCAACATTGTCAAACTGCACATGCCATTTGAAAGACTCTAGAAAACTATCATGAAGGCATAACTCTAGTTAAATCAAGCTGTTTGGAGATGTATGTCACCAAATGGAAACTCTTCATGATGAAGGACAATGAGAGCATCACAGAAATGACAAATAGGCTCTTATTCATTGTCACCAACATGAAGAAATTTGGAAGAACTCTCACCAACTATGAGATAAATACAAAAATCCTCAAAACCCTTCCTCTAGATAAATTTGGTGTTAAAGTTTGCAACATACAAGAGTCCAATCCAGAGATTAGGAAGGTTCCAACTGATGTGTTGATAGGCAAACTCTTGACTCATGAGTTATCCTTACAAAAAGATGAACAAATAAAGAAGCTAAGAGGCTAAGAAGATAAACAAGAAAAGGAAAAAAGAACTTTGGCTCTTAAGTCTTCAACAAATAAAAAGGAGGTAGAAATCACCTCAAGTGATGAAGAAAGTGATAAGGAAGAAGAGGAGTTGGCAATACTCTCAAGGAGGACAAAGGAGTTGATCAAGAGAAGAAAAGAAAGAAAAGGCTTCAATAAGATAGCTTCTAGTCCAAGAGAGAAATCCAACGATGTCACTTATTGTGAATGTGGCAAGCAAGGCCACATCAAGTATGAGTGTCCTAAATTAAAGAAGAAAAAGAGATGAGACAAGGAGAAGAAGAAGAGCTTTTCAGCCACTTGGGATAATAGCTCAAGTGAAAAAGAGGAAGAAGGAGAAGTTGCCAATATTTGTTGCATGGCACAAGAAGACTCTACTGATAGGGTAAGTACTTCTTCTCATTCTCATTATGATTTCGAATTTGATGAGATAGATGAAGAGCTTCTAGAGGCTCTAACCATGAGATGTGACAAATACAAGTCACAAATGAAATCTTACAAAAGAAAATGTCAAAAGCTAGAGGATGATTATAAATCCCTCAATGACATTGTAAGAGAATTGAGAGCATCTAATGATGAGCTCAAAAAATCA
>CATIWR010448398.1:0-17272 GCA_949677035.1 Omphalea diandra | reverse complement strand
TGCTCGATCTATATATTTACAAATGATTTTCACAATACTAATTGAAATTTAAACTCTAATATATAATTAACTAGTAAAGTAATAATTATTAAATTAATCGCTAATTCATGCATTATGCGAATTGTAGTGTAAAAATTTCATAAAATTAGTGATAAAATCTATGAGTTGTGTAATATAATTATAATAATAAATTTTAAATAAATTTTTATTTTTATCAAATAATTAGCTAATTAGTTCAATAATCTAAAATTAAGGTATTAATAATAATTAAGATTTATTATTATATTAGTTACAAAAATTATTATCTAATTAGACTTTTACGAGCAAACAAAATAAGAAAAAAATAATTATATTTAAATTAGCATAATAAATTTTGATAATAATGTAATTATTTTTGATAGAAAGAAAGAAAGTTCATAATTTCACTATTTTTTATTGGCCATTTTTTTTCCATTTAAAATTACTTTATTTTCTTAATTAAAAAATTTTAACTATTCAAACTATTTATATTTAATTTTTTAGAAAAACTTATAAAAAATTAATTGTTCACATTTTTTGTGAATAAAAATAAAATATAATTTTTTAATAATAATAATAAATTTCTATTTTAATATTAAATATTTGATAAATGAAAAAATAAAAGAAAATTATATTTGTATGTATAAGGGTATTTTTGTCAAATTTTAAGTTAACATTCAATTTCATTTCAGTGCAAACAAACAAAATTACTTTCAAACCATTTCATTTCATTTCTACCATCCCAAACATAAATATAATTTAACACTCTCTTTCCAAATCAAACCAATCCATTTCATTCTATTAATAACTTTTTCAATCCATTACAAACACCCCATCAAAACAAAGTGTAAACGTTTGTGGCTCTGTTTTTCAGGAGAAAATTAATGCAACTTGTTTTTAGCTATTTATTTATACAAAAAAATACTCAAAATTCCGTACTGGCTTTTTTTTTTTTTTTTATCATAATATAATGGGAAATGGGGAGTTGAACTAATCACATCTACAATCATCCAAAAATAGTTTGGGATGTGTCGTAGTAGCTAAGATATTGTGTTGCAAATCAGAATTAGATTATTCTTCGATCCTATCTTTCTCACTTTTTTCCTTGAATACACTTTTACAGCCTGTTTGATACATGCATTGCTTAACTACACTATAGTATTGTAAATAATACTATGTTTAATACATATGAAATAGTTGAACCTAATAATTTCAAAAACTTAACTAATATATAAGATCGATTTTATCTAAAATGTAGTCTTATGTCTTTAGTAATCCATATGTAGTGGATTAGTAATTTCATGATTCATAAAATTTTAATTTCTAGAATAATCTTAATTTTTTTATATCA
Source organism: Omphalea diandra (assembly GCA_949677035.1). Taxonomy (NCBI): domain Eukaryota; kingdom Viridiplantae; phylum Streptophyta; class Magnoliopsida; order Malpighiales; family Euphorbiaceae; genus Omphalea; species Omphalea diandra. Next base: position 15,903 of record CATIWR010448398.1, on the reverse strand, counting down.
TTTATCAAAAAATGGCCTAAAATTTTCAATTTATTTCTTAATTGCTTTTACGTAAATTATCATTCGCTATAAAAATAAATATAGGAAAAAAATTATTAATATTTGAGAGCAAAAATAGTGATTCAAGTTAATGATTAGTGGAGTTTAGATGAAAAAAATGAGCAAATTTTTTGAGATAACGAAAAAATAGGACAAACACAATTTTTATATATATGGCAAAAGGTATTTAGGTAATTTGATTATTTTAATAATTTATTTCTTCAGTTAAATTATCTTACCAAACACAGGATTACAAAAATACGATTGAGTAATACTATAAATTAAAGTAGTTGCACCAAAAAAGTTTAATATAAGTAATTTTGTGGTTTAACTAAGTCTAGGATTACGAATAATCCTAAAGATTATTACTTCATGGACCAAACGGGTTGTTATATTTTTATGAATTTAAGATTATCCTCACAATATTTTATCAACAACAAATTTATTTTCTTATGTTTAAATTTTAATAAAATACATATTTTATTTCATTATATTTTTTTATTTTATTTTATTTTTGGCTATTGAAAGCTTTTGTTTATAATTATTATTTTATTATCTCTTTTGTGAGTTTATTAAGAATTTTGTGATTTGATACAGTGTAATTGTTTAGTAAGGATAAATTAACTACCATCATCTCACATATTTCATTTTAATTTACATAATGCTATAACTCTATATTGAGCAGAAGTTTTCATAATTGATAAATATATAAAGTCATTAAATGATAAAAAAAATAGTATCATGATATTGAAATCAAGTCAATGTATCATTATTAGTTGTATTAAGATCTAGTTGATATTGATAATCTAAATTGTTGCAATGCTTTTGTGGCTAATTATAAATAAGAAAATTGTTTACTTTCTCAAAAAGTTTCTGTGAATTCTGTAACTTTTATAATTAATTAATTAATTTTAATTTTAAAATTTATAAAAATGTCTGTAATTTTTTTTATTTTATTACGTTAACTGTTCTATCGATAAAACTCTTTGTTAAAATGTTTTAAAAAGTTTACAATGCTCTTAATATATATATATATATATATATGAAATTGTCAAATTTCACTAATTTTATAATAAAACATCATTCGTTACTATCACTAAATAATAAATAAATTAATAATAATTGCATTTTTTTTGGCTTAAAAGTATTTTTATGATGAATAAATAACATGTGAAACTATCAAGGGTGAATTATTAAAAACTCTCGTGTTTTTTGATAACTAAGTCATATTTCAATTTTTAATATCATATAAAATGATTTCTTTGAGTTGATCATTATATTAAGAAATTATTTTGTTAATTTTTCTGTTAAATAAATGTAGAATATTAATAATATTTTCATTTTCGTCTTGAATTTTTTATTTTTCAATAACTTTCATAAAAAAGCATAAATTAATAAATTAAAAAATATGGGAAAGTACTTAAAAATTAATTTGCAAGTAATGTAGGGTACGTCCTCATGTGCTTTTCATGGTACGTTTTTTCACACTCTAAGAAACTGTTAAAAAAGTCCTCAATCAAATAAAAAATAATAATATAAAGGCTTAATACATAATCTAAGATGGCTCAGGGATCTCAAGATATATTTAGCTTAAATTATATTATGACTCCATTTGGTATGAAAATACTCACTTTTTAGAAAACGTTACTTCCGAATGAGAAGATCGATTTCATAATGTTTGGTTTGCATAGTTCCCGTCCGCGTCATGGGGGATTCACCGGACCAAATTTTTTATATTTTTCTATTATTTTTAAATTATTTTTTTAAAATATAATTTATTAAATTATAAAATAAAAAGATTTTATATTATAAAAAATATATAGTTACGCTCATAAAATATTTATATATACATCAAATAAATATAAAATATATAACTAATAAATATGAAAATTAAGAAAAATACATTTAATATTTTTCTAGTCATCACAAAAATCTACTTTGAGATATTTGATTCATTCACTACCTTTTGGAGAAGTATGTTATAAAAGTACCATTTTATGCTTAATCCATTAACATAAATTATTTTATCTCATTGACTAAATATATTTAAGAAAATAAATATAAAAATAATTTAATAATTATCTCCCAGTTTTCTTAAAAAGTTACGCCTACTAAGTTACTTTATCTAAATTGAAAAAATTAAGTGATCAAAAGAAAGTAGAAGTTACTTTTATCTTATACTTTCCCGTAACTAAACACATAAAATTTTCACTTTTCAAGAAATTAAACACCCTGAGCCAACTTTCTTCAAAATAAATAACACCTATGTCTATGGATATACATGATAAAATTTATTCTCAAACCCTTAAATTTTATGTAATTATGCTATTGATCTTTCATACTTTAATATTGAGCCGTCAATTTTTATTTTTATTTTTTTACATTAAGGACTTTAGACGTCTGTAAATTAATGAAATTTTATATATAATAATTTTAAGGCCTAAATAAATTATATTATTTTTTTCACCATTAAAATCATTAAAGCTGTAAAAAGGAAATCAAGTTAATTTTATAACATTAAAATTTCCATGTTTTATTAAATAAATAATATTATTTTTCTAAAACAATGTGACCTTTTAGTAATTTTAAACTACTATAAATTAAAATTTTTAGTAATTTAAAATTTTAAATAAAAAGATGGTTTCTTGTAAAATTTATTTTGATATTCTTTTTTTTTTTTTTAACTTCTTAAAAGTTGGAACTTTATTAGGTTAAGAATAAAAAGTGTTCCGTCCATTCTTCTATATAAGGCATTTAGTAAAAAAAAATTTATTTCATTTGTAAGTCATATTTAAATAATCAATGTATCATTAATTTTTTTTTCCATTTTATCCTTCCAACTATCAATTGTTTATTGAAAGTTTAAAATCTCATTTGCCTAGTATTTTGCTTTTTCAAGATATGTTAATAGCAATTTATTATACAAAGATGCATTATAAATTTACTTCAATAAGCAAAAATATTTTTATTTATTTATTTTTTTATATATATATATAGATTTCTCAAAAACTATAACTTTTTTAATTTCTCAAAAAATTGAATAATAGAACGAATGGAATACTAAGTTGAAAAAGTTTAAGTGGAAAATTAACTCCATACTATTGTCAAGAAAATATTTGATCATCATGCTAGAAATTTCAAAAAGAAAAAGTTGAGTGAATAGCATAGAGTTAAACCGCAGAAAACATACGTTGGCAAAAAAGAAAAATTCAAATCCTATAAATGAAAAAATAAAAAATATAATATGTCAAGATTGTATCGTAGACAATAAATATAGATTTTTCAATAATACGAAGTTTTCCATTTAAAATATATACAATAATATAACATTAATAAAAAAAACTATAACTTTTTAATTAGTTATCTTGAAAATAAACAAGACCTTAAACGTGTATTTGATTTTTTAAAATTTAATATATAATTTTCACCTTTGATGTTTTTAAATTTATTTTATGTATTTTATATTTTTTAAGAAAATTCAAATACAATCTTGATAAAATTTGTTTAAATACATAATATTTTCATTTACATTTAACATCTATCTGGTCAAATTTTATATCATATAATTTAAAAACTAAATTTATGTGTATATATATATATATATATATATATATATATATATATATATATATAGTTATTGTGTAAAATTTTAAAATATATATAAAATTTAATAATTATTTATAATATTTTTATTAAAAATAAACATTATTTTAAAAATATATATTAATAAAATTATTATTTAAATCTTTAAAATTATATTATCATGATATCATTATAAAAAAATAAAAAAAGTAATAAGATAGATAAAATTAGTTGTAAGATGAAATTATTTAAGAGTGTATGATATATTAACGTCAACAATGTAATCCTCTCTTCTAATACTCGAAAACATTTTTAAAAAATGTAAAAAAAATGTAAAACAGTTGGAATTCAGACCAAAGTCGTTACCGAGCTAGATGAGTGTCATTGCAATACAATATCTTTTCTTTAAAAGAAAGGATAAAGTATATATTCATCCTTGATGTTTGAACCGTAGAACAAATACACTCCTTATATTAATTTTAGAGTATTTAACTTATAAAATTATTTATTTTGATTATTTAAACCCTGTTTAAATAAAAGAGAAGACGGCTCATTTCTTTCGTTAGCTTCTTTGTTTTCTTCGAATTGATGCTAGTAATCTTTTTTGTTTTTGTCATCATCATGTTTTATTTCTCTAATTATCCTCCGTCAAATTTTCAATATCAATCCATCCATTTTCATCAAAGTTATCATCACCTTAATCTACAATTTTCATTCCCTTACGTATACTCCATATTATTCACTAGATAAAAATTAGAACAAGAAAATAAAAAGATATATAGAAAAACCAAGAAACAGAAAAATTCAATCAATCAATTTCTTGCAACCCACCCAACAAACAACTCAACAACACCAACCACAGGTTCCAATTTCTTTCAAACGTTGAACAAACCTGGTTATAATCGAATTCCAAGTAATAATATTCCTCCTTTCCATTTTCTGAAACAAATCCTATGCGTCATCAAGGCTTCTGTTCCTTAAATACCCAATAATCATCAAATTTCAAGAAACATATTTGTTCAACATTTCATCAAATCCACAAGCAGAATAAAACCTTACCCTCGAATTTTGAACAAAGATACCATTATAAAAATCCAAGTTTGAGAGATTGTCCATGAATACCTTTGGCCATGCCTAAAGCTACATTTCTCGTGCATTCATTAACAAGAAATGGGAAAGTGAGGCAATCAAGTGTGATGCCATCAACATTTAGTCGCGGATTAACGGGACTTATTAAAATAAATAATTTTATAAATTAAATATTTTAATTTTAAAATTAAGTATTTATTTATCTACAACATAATCATTAATGATTAATTTGCAATTCATAAAAAAAAAAAAAAAAATTATATTTACGAGTTATCGGGCATTTAGTCCTCCAACCGTTCTCCTTACCCTTTTCCTCGCTTGGAAAAACGCGTCTTTGAAAGTTTGACTCATTCAGCCATTATATATCTGGCTTAGGATGGCACAACGTCTCCGTTATAGGGATGTGAAGGGAAGGGGAGATGGAGTGAAGGAAGTCTACGGTAGTGGGCGGGTTGGTAAAGACCATCTTGTCCGTTATGATGGGTTTTTCTTTTCCAACACCGCCCATTCCGCTGATTTCCTCCGCTTCCTCCCTTTCCCATTTTCATCAATTTCTATTCATTTGTTAATATATAATGTCATGGCAAACAGGAAAGGTAGACAGAGTTGGAAGTTTTTGGATTTGGGGTTTTCGGAAAGGATATGAGTATGTATTTCTCTTTCCCTCTTAAAAACACTAAAGAAAATTCTTTCCGAGGCCCCCCATTCCAATGATTTCCACCTCTTCCTCCCTTTTCTCATTCCATGGATCTATCTATCCACTTGTTGCACGTTGGTAAGTTCTGAGATCTGTCTTGATTTATCACTTATATGCTTTCTTGTTCTTTATTCTCTGTATTTTCTTTCGTTTTTTAGGATTGTTGTTCCTTAGATATTGATTTGTTATTAGTTGGAATACTTTAATGGTGTTTCTCTGTTTCTTGATCAAAATTTTAGAGAACAGGACAAAGAATTTGGTATTTGCATAATAATTGGAATATAAGAACATCAAAGTTTCACGATTTGCAGGCTGATCTAAGTTTTGGGTCTGTTTTGATACTGTTATCCATTGACATGGCTCATGATCTTTGCTTTGTGCATGATGCATGGTTCTTATCCTTTGGATTTGTTGTTCGTCGGAATACTTTAATGGGGTTTTCCTGTTTCTTGATCAAAATGTTAAGAACAGGGCAAATTTGGAATATAAGAAGATCAAAGTTTCAAGATTTATAAGTTGATCTAAGATCATTCAGAATGGTTTCAGTTAGTCTGCATCATCATTTTATTTATACAATTTAAAGAGTATAAGAATACTTTAAAGAGTATAATATATTTATTTTAATCATTTATAATACATACTCAATATATAAATAAATTTATTTTTTAAAAAAATTATATAATTATTTTGAAAAATAATTTACTAATTTCAGGAAAATTTTTACTTTCTCGAACTTTTTTAATTTAAAAAAATAAAAAATTATTGATTTTTAAAAATAATATATTTTTTAGTTCTTTATGTATTTATTTTTAAAAAATAATTAAATATTGAATAATATACAATATGTAAAATTATATCACTAATAAATGATGGTTTATATTAAAACATAAATTATTTGATTTGAATTTGTAAAGGCTGTTATAGTTAATAGCTTTTTTTGGAAGTAAGGTTAGTTTGTATTGTATTATTGCATGCAAAATAAAGGATTAATTTATTTCATCCTTATTATGGGGGAGAATATAATAGTAGGGTTAAATGAAAGATATTATACCCTTCTTTCAATCTCATAGTGAGTTTATATTATTCTCTTTAGAAAGTATCAGCATGAAGCATGATGATCCTCCCTCCCACCCAACTTGAGAGACGCACAGCACACATCTTTGTGGAAAAATATCTACGTTATTACTTTAGCTTGTTTGTATACATGTGTACAAGTTATTTTAAGATTAAGTTTTTAATTAATTTGATTAAATTTGAATTATTTTTATAAATATTTTTATAAATTTTTATATAAAATTATATTATTTTGATTATTTATATAAATAAAATTTATATTAAATGTTTATTTTTAAATAAAAAACATATTTTGTGTTATTTATTTAAAATTTTTATTAAGAAAATTAGTTTATTCAATTTATTTAGTTTGATTTAATTTTAAAAAATGAAAATAAAATTTAATTGAATTAATTAATTTTTTTAAAAATAAAACAAAATAATTTTAAATTTAATCAAATTGAATTGAATTAAATCAAATCAGTTGATTTAGTTTAATTTCTCGTACTTAAATAGTATAATTAATAGCAATAATTAGGAAACTCGGGATAACACGTGCCTACTGCGCAAGTTGCAGATATTTTACACCGTCCATTATTTATCGTCCTATCTTGGTCCTCGTTTTATTAAATAATGTTATATTTAATAGATTTTATTAAAATTACAAGAAAATGAGTAGATATTTAATATACTATATTTCTTAAAATAATGAGTTTGAAATGTAAAATGTTTTTCTTGAAAATAATTTCAAATATCATAAAGTAGTTGATTTATGTAAAGTTGGAGGCATTTTTACTAGTCATGGTATAATCCATTGATAGCTCACAATGAACACCTGTTGCTCAACTGGTATCATCTTCTTCTACTCACCCTTAAAAGATCATCCTAAAGTAAGATTATCTTTATGAGTTTAGATACATACCTTGTGGATAAAAAATACAAGACACCAATATTCCTTTTTTCAATCCATATGATGTTTTCTTTAAAGAGAAAAGATCATGATTTTGTTTCATAAAAATCCTTATAAATAATCTGCAAAGTCTATCAAGGAGTATGTTCAATCTTTTAGTTTTGATTAACATATTATCTAAGCTATAGTGGAAAACAGTCTGTTAGTTTGAAGATCCCTTTTGAGTTTTTTGTATCAATAGATTTCATAGGGTTTTAACCACATTCATTTTGGTGTTATTAGATTGATTGTATCTTATCATGGAAGCAAAGATATACTTGTCTTTGCCAGAATTGCTCTCTTGGATACAAGGTCCCTAGAATATCGACATGTTTGCCATTGGAACTGTTGAGACCTCTTTTAATGTTGGATTGATCATGTTTACCGTTTATCCAAATTTCTATCTAGACTTGAAGGATCCTTATGTACTTTTGGCCTTAAAAGTGCAAATTCATATAACTGGAGCTCCTCAAGTTGCCTCTACTATTGCAACAACTTTTCATTACAAAGTGATCTATAGAATTCAAAACCATGTGCTATATATATCTATTTGTTCCCATGCACATGATGCTTTGCTTATAGTCGCAGACATTTAGAACTCTCTTATTTGTATTCATGTCCCAAGACAGATTTAAAGAAAAGACCTTCTCCAACTCTTATCATAGAAGTGGATGACAAGTTGCAAAAAGCTACATGAGAACATTCAATCGGTCCAATCAACAGAACCAATATTTTTTAAAAGAGCTGATGAGACAATAGAAACGAATTATGAAAAGTCTTCCTTTCATCTTCTACATCTTCAATTGTTTTTTACTCAATTCATGATGTGTTCTTATGACCCTAAAGACAATGTTCCAATAGTCCATTTCCAAGCAAATGAAAGTCCAATTTATGCTTTCAAAAGAGATGGAGATTGTTATTTTGACACATGTTATTATAATGATTGCAGTTATGACTTAGACGATGATGATGACCAGTTAAAAAGGTCTACAAGGAAAAAGAAGAAACAAGGAAAATTTTCTGAGTCAAATCTTAGAAAAAGATGAGGATGGTGACCATTCAGTTGACCTGCTTGGTGAACCTTCGAGAAACACTCCTTTACCTAAACAAAACCTTCACCTCCCTTACCTCCATCACCATAAAAAAAAACCTCCTGAACCCAAAAAATCGCATTTGTCTTGTTACAAGCAAGTGCTAAAATGGATTAGAAAGGAATTACCTTTTCTTTCTATTCTATCACCAGATCTCAAACCAATTCCTTAAATCTACAAGTACCGACAACCTTTCACCACAACTTGTGAAGAAGAATTTTCATCGTTCATAGACTATACAAACCCAAATACCTAAGAAAAGAGTATGACTAATATAAAGAATCATACTAGAGTAGATTCAAAAGGGCAAACTTTTAAAATCATGCGTGCTAAAGTAGTGTTAAACTAAAAATCAGACAATGCCTAAGTGCAGAATAAAATTCTTAAAAGATTGAACCTAAAGTGGATCAAGTTGTCATGTAGATGCAACGAATGAATACTAAGGTTTCAACTCTGTAAAAGAAAGTGTATGCTTTAATGATGAGACTTCAATCTCAAATTGAAGAGAAACACAATGAAGTGATGAAGATGATTAAGCAGAAGGTTTACTATTCTGAATTTGGTTAAAAGGCAGTTGAAATTCAGAGGTTGAAGAGTTAACTCTTTTTGAATAGAAAAGGATATGAAGAGGCAAACTTCACAAATTTACTATCAATTAGCACCTCAACCATTACTGTATGATCCCTTTGAAATACTTTCACCAAACTTTATACCATCTAAAACTAAAACCATTAAACCTCTATACACCAATTACAACCGACTTTGAACATTTGGGACTCTTAACTGATATTTTTCATAAAAAGTTAAGATCAGGAAAATTTTCATTGAATCTTAAACCAAAACCTATTCCTAAAACCAAGGAGTCCTCCATGCAAATGTCTTCCTCCACAGAGTCCATTGAAAACTAAAGACCTCAAAAGTTACTAATACCATTATAATAAACCTTATCTTAGCTTACCTAGAAAAAGCCACAGCTTCAATCTCATCCTTTTCCATGGTCAATTCCTTCTCAATAGATGATCCATCATAATCATTTTCCTTTGAATTTTCAAAAGAACCCGAGTCTGAATCATCAGGAGAAGAAGATGAAGCTCCAGCCCAGTTCTCCAAATCATCCTTCAAATGAACAATTAACAAATTATCCAACATACATAGTTGAAACACTTAAAGATATGGATATCGATCCTAGTGGTATTCTAAGATCTCATGTTCATTCATCTAGTAGTGGTCATTGGTTTACTATGGGTGATATCTCCCCAATAGAGTACAAGGATAGATTCTAGGGTTTAGAGCATGGGTTGGCATACAAATAAAGAAACCAGATGCAGTTCTCAAAAAGTTCCTTGAAGAATTTACTATAAGGCTCATAGGAAAGCTTCAGGATTGGCAAATGGCTTTAGAGGAATAGTCCATGCTTAAAGTAATTTAAAGAGATAGTGCATCAAAATTCTTGTCCTACTATTATCATAAATTTATTGGGAAACCTCAAAACTTTACAGAGATAACTTAGATGGCGACAAAGACGACTCAACAAATTCAAATGTCAATAATAGTTGATATGGATGATACAAATATTGAATATCTTTTTTCTATTGATGATGAAGCCTCTCTAGCGACAGTTTTTGCCATATAGGATTTCTCTTTTTCAGAAGATGAGATAAAAGATTACTACACAGGCATTTCCATTATATCAATTTTATAACTCATCTTTCTTATTGTCTTATAGAATTGCCAGAGCAAATGGAAATCGAAGAAGTTCATCTTATTCCCATGATGCATGTTCACATTATTCCAGATATAAAGTTCATTTATCTATGCTAAACCCTAAAGTCTTGCTTGCAAGATATTGTAAGCCTCATAAGAAGTACTTCAAAGCTGCCAATGTAGAAATCTTTAATACTAGCCTAATAACAACCAAACCCATTACTATTTAGTTTTTTCTTAGATGCCAAATTCACACCAAGCCTTTGGGCTCAACCTTACATGACAAAGATTTAGTTGTTGGATTTAATCTCATTTGAAAACTCTCAAAACTTAGAGTTCTTCCAAAAGGGCTTAAGTTTAAAAACTAGTTTCAGCCTCATACCTCAATTAACCCTCTATTCATAACTTAAACATTTTCACCTCAAGGTCCATTAGCCTTTACCACAGTTCAACAAGAGATCCAAACCCACTGTTGTGCAAATAACCATACAAAATTCCTAGCCAAACACCCAAGCCTTTTATAGACTAACCCAGATTTCTTCATCTTCTTACCCTTTAAACAAAATGAAGATATAAACCCAGAAAAAGGAACAATCTAAGAATGAATCTAGATGATTAAGCCTTGGCCTATAAGGAATGCTCCCAACTCATAACCGAAAGAATCATTGAGCCAACCAAGTCGAATTGGACCTATGAAGAATTCTATGTAAACAAAAGATTAGATCAAGTTTGTAAGAATAAAAAGACTTGTGATTGACTGTAAGACTCTAAATTACTTTTTAAATGATGATAAATTCCCTCTTTCAAAAATTTCATCTTTGTTTACTCACTTATCAAGGCAAAGTATTTTTTCCAAATTTGATCTTAAGACATGATTTTGGCAACTTGGCATCAATCTAAAAGATCGTCCCAAAACAACTTTCTGTATTTCAAACAGGCACTACCAATGGACAGTCATGCCTTTTAGACTCAAAGTGGGACCATCATTCTTTTAAAAAGTAATGATAAGGATATATGAGCCAATCCTCCATAATGCTCTCATCTACATTGATGACATCCTACTTTTTTCAGCAAACCAAGATTCTCATCAATAGGTCCTAACGTAATTTGCTGAATTGATAAAAAAATATGAAGTAAATTTGTCATCCATCAAGATGCATGTGTGGTAGAACAAGATAGAATTTTTGGGGATGTTTTTTCAAGATGGTCGGTATAAACCGGGTCCACATAGTAAAGCTGAGCTGTTAAAGTTCACTAACAAGAATATCACTCATAAGTAGGTATAAACATTTCTTGGAATTATTAATTATTTAAGAGATTTTGTCCTATAATTCACGAGAAAGGCGAATCCATTAAGGTAGATGCAAAAGACAATCAATGCCCATTAAAAATTCTCCATGCCTATTGTTGAGTCATTAACCATCATTGATTTTATAAAAATGGGTAGTTGTCAAGCAAAATATAACTTCAATGGTCATTGGTACTAACGCAATGCCCGTTGGGACTAGCTGTTAGAGAGAAGTTTGTCTCAACGCTTCTTTTTTGACTTTCTCATTTGTTTATACAATTAACTTCAATGGCTATTGGATATTCTCAATGCCTGTTGTAGATTTTTAGAAAGGTGTGAATTTGATGCTTTGTTTTTCAAGATCTTCAACGATTATTGCTAAACCTTCAATGTCCATTGGACATTCTCAATGCCTATTGCATTATTGAGTGTGCCTAGTTGGAGGTTCCATAAACTTTACTCAATCTAGGGAGCTTTTCCAATGCCCATTTCGACAGCTTGAGAGTTTTGCTCAATTTAAGTCACTTGGTCCAACACTTGTTGTGAGATCAAGAATAATGCTTGTTGCGAAATTACAATTCCCATTGCGAAGTTCAATATGTATAACTCATGTATTTGATTTATCCAATGTCTGTTGTAATACAAGACAACGTCATTAAGGTGATTCAACAACGTCTGTTGAGTTCCTTCAATGCCTGTTTTCAATGTCACAATGCTTGTTGGGTAATGGCAACACCTGTTGAATTGTCAAACTTAGTTTGCTTGATCTTTACTATCTTAACACATAGAATTTTCAATCATAACTTTTTCTCCAATCATCATAGTTCAACAGATTGATATGTCTGCAAGAATTAACACAAATAACTTGGATAAATGTTAGCTCATAAATATGTTTGTGATCATCAAAACAAGACTTGAAACCTAAAGTTTCAACATTCTCTCCCTTTTTTATGATAAAAATAATCTATCAAAGTCAATCAATCTTACAAAAATAATAGTTGTACATCATATAAAGTGGTCAATTACTAATTATCCCTTGAACATATCATTTTTCCAAACTCCCCTTATAACATGGGTTTCTCCTCCTTTATCATTATCAAAAAAAGAATCAAACATCAATAACAAAGGCATATAAAGCATATAGAAAAAGAATTTGGATAAAGAGTTAACTTTTCATTGCAAAAGTAATGTTGTCTAATACACCAACTTTTTTTGAAAATAAGAACAGAAAAAAACTATGCATCATGAGGAGGTGAGGTTTTAAAAGGTGAGATGGGTTTTGGCTCTAAAGACTCTAAGGATTCTTTAGATTATTTAGGGTCACTTGTTGCATTTGGTTCCTCGAAAGGAGGATCTTTAAGATCTTAACTCGTCTCAGGTGGAACCTCTTGCTACTTTTGATTACTTAAGCTCCCTGGTTGTAAATTTGACCGTTTTACTATCCAATATAATGTTTGGTTGATATCCTTCATCTCTCTTTGAAGTTTTTGAACCTTTTGGTGTAGAGAGGTAGTAGAGGACTCAACTCTTCTTATTGTAGTAGTAAGGTCTTTTAGTTGCTCAGACACCTTCTGCATAAAGGGATTGAAGGTTGGAGTAGCTAGAGTAGGTGCACTTGTGTCTATTCCTTTAATTGTTATCACCTTTAGCCCTGACAGCTCCTCAACATCCTCATTTTTCTCTTCCTCTTAAGGAGCTTCCCTTTTTTCAAGTACCCTTTTTATCAACCTTGTGTCCAGTCTTTGTAGGATCCCTATGCTCAGTAGCATCTTCCCACGAATGGGCTCATTGTGAGGCAACTTTTCCAGCATTATTTTGGCTTCTTGAAGCTCTTTTTTAGTTTAGGAGATTGCTTTTAAAAACTTTTCAATCTTTATGATGTAATGATCCATCGCAAATTCATTTACCTTGTCCTTTTGCCTTGTCCATTTGCCTATCTATTCTCTGCATCAAGAGCAATGGTGAATTCACCTTCTATTTGTTCTTTATCCACTAAAGGTAGAAGATCTCTATTATGGTGCAGTTGTCATTTGATTAGCCTCTTCCATTTATGTTCCAGGAAATGAATCTGTGTAATTCTCGAGGCTTGGCTCTTGATCTTAGAAGCCTTGTTGTTGTTACTGTTGTAATTGCTTCTTCCATTAGTGATTGATTTCGAAAATTGATTAACATCAATTTTGAAGGTTGAAGGAGGCTCTGTCAAACCGGTGTTGGTACCATCCAAGCACTTAGCCAAGTCATTTGGTCTGAATGTGTACTTCTTTCCAAATAGCCTGAACTTTATTATGCCTTCTTGTGCATATACCTCACAATCACATTCTAACACCTCCAAGGTTGTTAAAAATTCTATTGTCCGCTCAAGATATGAAGGTTTTTTGAGATGGAAAAATAACTCCCATCCAATCTTGATTATTAACTCTTTAACCTTTTCTACTAGCCCATACCTTTGCAGGTCATTCCACTCTAAGAATTTCCCACCTCCAAGATGTCTCTTCAATAATTTTAGAGCTAATTCCTTTCCTTTTTCATTTTGGAGATGCAATTGTTAAACTAAAGGAGAAGTTGTGGGTATAAGAGTGCTCTATTCCGATGGCCTTCCCTTTTCCCTTTAAATCTTATCCAGCTTTAGATTTCTTAGTTTGTTGCTGGGTTATGGAGGGTTCTGCAGTTTTCTTCTTCTGCTAAGCTATCATTGATGCTAGATTTTCCTTCATTTCAGAGCTAGAGTAAAAAGGTTGGGGTTTCTTTCTAGCTATTTATTTGTATCTCTTAATGGAATCTGGATTTGGTGCCATTTGATTGTGTGAATGAGTGTTTGATGCAAAGGAGTATGAAAAAATTTATAGCAAAAATTGAGAGAGATGAATAGAAATCAAAGCATAAAGTAAAATGATTTTAGGGTTTGAGGGGGGTTTAAATAAAAGTTCAATGAGTTCCCTTTTTTAAAAAAAATATTACCATTGGGAATGTTCAACAGTTGTTGCGAGTTAAGCAACGACTGTTGGACATGGCCGTTAGCTTACTCTTGCAAGTGTTCTTTAGCCAATGATGATGGCTGATTCGTAATTGCCATTGGGTGATAACAACAGTCATTGGAGATTTGCAATGATCGTGGGGATCAATAAAATAAAAATGAGGAACTCATAAGTAACACAACAGTCATTGGGAGAAATGCAACAACCATTGGCCATGTTTTTTTTTCAAATCTCAATTGAAAACACAATTTTCCAAGGTTACAACCATTTTGAAAACTTAGCTGATGAATGTTATTAATCAAATTGAATGAAGTAATCATGTATTCAACTAAAATATGGTCAATTTAATTAACATCATATACAATTAAAATCTTTAGCTATCAAATTTAACGACTTTAATGGTGATCAATTCAAGCAATAATGGTCAAGTATCAACATAACAATTATCATAAATAGATTGAGAATAAGAACTTGTTTAAAGCTATTTTAAGATATTTCCATCAATTATACCAAGTTCTCTTTTCATAAAGAGGTTAGTAAAAATATCTATCAATTGATGGTTAGTATCAATAAATTATAACACAATATTTCTAATATTTACATGATCTTTAACAAAGTGATGTCTTATGTTTAGATGCTTACTTCTAAAATATTGAATTGGATTTTTTGACAAATTCATGGCACCAGTGTTATCACACTTAATGAAAACTTGATTTACAACCATTTTGTAATCAAGAAGTTGTTTCATCCATAGGATTTATGTACAACAAAGGCCAGTAGCCACATATTCAGTTTTTGCAGTTGATAAAATAACTGAGTTTTGCTTTTTGCTACACTAAGACATTAAACATTGATTAAGTAATTAACATGTATCTAAAGTGCTTTTTCTGTCTAAGGTACACCAGAAAAATTAGCATAAGAAAATGCATTCAATTCAAATGAAAAACTCTTAGGATACCAGAGTCCTAAGTTGGGAGTACCCTCAAGATATTTAAGTATGTATTTCACAACATGCGAATGAGACTCTGTAGGATTAGATTAATATCTAGCATATAAGCAAACACTGAACTTAATGTCAGGTCTAGAGGCTATGAGATAGAGTAAATTACCAATCATACTTTTGTATAGCATTTGGTCCACATTCTTATCATGCTCATCCATGCTTAGCTTGATGTTGGTGCTCATTGGTGTTTTACAAGGTTTGTTATTGTCCATGATAAATCTTTTGATTAGTTCCTTTGTATGTTTTGCTTGGTTGATGATGATTCCTTCCTTTCCTTGCTTAATTTGTAATCTAAGGAAGAATTTGAGTTCTCCTATCATGTTCATTTCAAACTCACTCTTTATTACTTTAGAGAAATCTTCACATAAGTAATCATTAGTAGCACCAAATATGATATCATATATATATATATATATATATATATATATATATA
>CATIWR010448355.1:0-11676 GCA_949677035.1 Omphalea diandra | reverse complement strand
CGTCCTCAGTCGCGTCCTATATAAGAAAGATCGCGACCACTACTTTTGAGAGCAAGTGAAAGGCAATAGCTATATTTTCCTAGTGAACTAATCAGAAGCTACCACGTGGACTAGTCGTTAGACACAAATGGGATTTTCCTTATGGAATTTGGAATTCGCGACCGTGAATGAGTAGTAGCGACAACGATTCATGACTGTCTAATACAAATATCTGTCTAGCACACTTTGATGATTTTGTATCAGTTTTATTGCAACGTCTCTTTGGTGGGTAGAGGCTATAACTACCTCACCAAACAGATGTAAATGCAAGAGAATTAATAACTTTGTACCCAAACTCTTGCCAATTTTGCTACTCACTCTTTTCTATTCTTTAAGTCATTATTGGGTGTGAGCATAAACACCAAGTGTAATAGGTTATGGTGTGAGCCTGTCAAAACACTAAGATAGGTTGTTGTGTGAGCCTTCAAAACACAAGAGTAGAAGTTTGGTGTAAGCTTGAAAACACCTTTGAAAGATAGTGGAATACCCAATTTCTAAGAATTTGGGAGTGGACGTAGGGTTGATTATACCCGAACCACTATAAATCTTGTGTTTCCTCTCATCTCATTTCTCCTCTCTCTTTCCAATTTTAATTTTTTATACACCAGTTCAACCCCCCCTTCTTGGTGCCTAGGGCCAACATCATTCATATACTCCAAATGGTTGTAAGCAAACATTACAAAATTTTCATGTTCTTTAAAATTCTAGATTTAATAGTCCATCAGTTAGCCTATGATACATCCATTCACGATATAAACTCATTGTTTTGTACCCAAAATTACATCATAGACAAACAAATATCATTATGTTTCACATTGTAATCTCATACCTAAGATTTATTCAATTTCATGTATTTTCAAGATCTGAACCTAACTCATTCGAAAATGCATTGCTACCATCCATTATATAAATTTTGGTGGCATGTCCCTATAGTTCTCTATGTTTACAATATAAAACATGCACAAACAAATGCGATAAACACCTTATCATGGGTTTCATATCGCAATAATCTACACATATTTCAATATGCACATGGAGAACAATATCATACCACCAAAATTCACACTCATGTCACGATTTTATTCAGAAAACGCACTTTCAAACTATCCTATTAGACAATTTACTGAATTACTCATACTTAATGTGAGTAGTTCACTAGAGGGTTTTTAAGACTTAAACCCTAATAGTCTAATGAAATTTCAGCATAAACAAAGCCTACCA
Source organism: Omphalea diandra (assembly GCA_949677035.1). Taxonomy (NCBI): domain Eukaryota; kingdom Viridiplantae; phylum Streptophyta; class Magnoliopsida; order Malpighiales; family Euphorbiaceae; genus Omphalea; species Omphalea diandra. The sequence continues at coordinate 10,416 of CATIWR010448355.1, read as the reverse complement.
AAGCTTAATATAAGGTCTAAAATTGACATCTTTGCAAGAAAAAATGCACTTCTAATATATTTTCACTCACAACTCCAATACTATGAAAAAACTTGTATGAAAAAACATTTCTAACACAACCACTCATCACAACTCAATACCACAACTTATCATTATTCATCATCAATTTTTTAAATTTATACAAATTAATGTATATTATACAACAATAATTAAATGAACTTCACATTCCATAATTAAGACTAATATAATAATTTACTAAATAAATTAATAATTTACTAAACGCATTAATTAAAACAATATTAATTATAAAATTTAATTATAATGTCAATTATTAATTATAATTTGCCTAAACCTAAATAATTATAGAAATTAATTACAAAGTTAATTTTCATAATCAATTGAAAGATTACAACCAAAATGAATAATTAATTCCTAATTTTTAATTAATTCTATTAATATTAATTATTGAATAATTTCTATTATTCTAATTAATATACAATTTAAATATACTAAACATTACTTCTAAATGGCTTAAATAATTTGTTATTTCCTAATTAATATGCCAAAAATATATATATAGTAAAAATTAATTTCGTAATTACTAATAAATTCCTAATAATTCAGAACTTTCTAATTAAACAAATTAATTAATTAGAAAATTAATAATTAATTCATTATTTTCTAATTACTTACCAAATTAATCATTAATAATTTCTTTTAAATTTTTTAATTAATATATAATTTGAAATAACATCATAAATATTAATTTCTAATGTCCTAATTATTGTCTTATTTTTTAATAAATTTACCAAATAATATAATATACTAAAATTAATTACTAATAATTCCTAACAAATTCCTAACTTTTTAATTTACAAAAATAAAAATAATAATTAATGTCTAACATTCTAATTAATCACATAATTATTTTTTAATTCAGACTCTTCTAATTAATTACAAATTTGATAATTAATTCTTAATTTTCTAATTCATTACAATATTAATACATCATTTCTTATTTTCAATTTATTATAAATTTAATTATGATAATCAATTTTCTAATTAATCACATAATTTTCTAATCATTTGTTATTTCAAATATTCAAATAATTTTAAAAATTCACTTAATTTTTTCTAAAAACTAACTAATGTCACTAAATAAAACCTTCTAATTAATTTCACATATTTTCAATATTTCAACCAATTTTCACATAATTAACAACTACAAATTTATACATAATAACCTAAACATAAATTACTATTTCTAATTTTCATATAATCTGCTACAAAAGCTATTTAACTAAACTAAATAATATTATGCAAAAATATTTACATTTTCAAAATCAATATTTCATATTCAAAATTTCACATAATTTATAAACATAATTTCAATATAATTAATATTCTTAAAATTCCCTAAAAAATTAATTTGCAAAGCTAACTAAATAATATACAAAAATAACTAAATTTCATAAATCAAAATAATGAAATGTTATACAAAACATACCTTTTAGATCTTCAAGCATCTAGAGAGAGAGAAAGAGAGTGATCAAACAACACACACCAATCAACCCAATCCACACCAAACCAAACCCACTGCCTACAAAACCGCAAGACAAGGAGATGAGGGTGGTCGGATGAGGAAAAACAGCATCGACGAGATGGCAAGGCTGCTGTCAGTGGCAAGATGAAGAGGAACCGTGGGAGGAGGGAGGGGGAAAGGAAAATGAGAGGGCGAAGAAAGGAAGAATAAAAATGGGGGAGGGGGAGGGGTGGAAGTTAGGCACTTATATGCCTTATGAGCTAGTGATGGCTCATCCATTGACAGACCTAGTGATGGACAAGTATGTCATTATTTAGTGATGGCCACATGTTATTGCTAGCTTATGGTGGCTTATGTCATCATATGCCTATCGATGGAAAAGTCTATCGCTAAAGCTAGCAACAGACTTTTCTATCACTAGCTTACGACGGTTGCTCGAAATTGTGATACTAACAATGGAAATGTTTGTCGCTAGCTCTAGCGATGGACATTTCCATCCCTAGTTTGTCAGCATTAGATTAGCACTAACTTGGCACTAATTTTGCCCATAAAATTAGCAATGAATTTTAAATTTGATGCTAATTTTTTTTATTCCATTAATAGTCCATTAGGAATCCATCATTATTTAGCTACAAAGTAATGAGCTATGTCAAGTATATTGTTACGAAAAAATTGTTATATGATAATGTATTTCTAAATGGATTGAGTTCTTACCTTCTAAGCAAGGAGAGATAAGGAAATATTATTAGATATGAAACAATGCAAAATAGCATAAAAAATTTTCAAATGAAAAATATTATATATATGTTTAATTACATTGTTATTTCACAATTTTTAAGACTTTATAACGAGATTAGATAGGAATTAAATGCATTATAGACTTAAGGATGTTTTATTACAAGCAGAATTCTTAGAAAGTGTAAACCATTTCATTCAATTTGTGACTTCTCAACCTCAATTTATGGATGAACCTAAGATTAAATATTCATGTAATTATAAGAAGTATTAGAATCGTTGTTGTTTGGACTCCACTATAGTAATATTGCATATTTTCCAAAGGAATTTTGTTGCTTATTATTATGAATGGTATTTACAACATGAAGTATGTGAATCTAGAATATCAACTACAAATGAACCTAAGCTTTTAGCTAATAATGTATGTCATAGTGAAGTAGAACCTACTACATTTCATAATATGATAATGGATGTTGTTGGTCTGAATTTTGATTGCAGTGAAATGAGTGAAGCCTCAGATCCAAAATTTCAAAAGTTGTATGATATACTTGATGTAGCTAATAAGGATTTATAATATAGTTACAAAAAAAATTCAAGTTATCTTCGGTTGCACAACTGATGAATATCATATTTGAGCACCATTTATTTAAAGGTGTTACAATGATATTTTACAATTGTACAATGAGTAGTCCGAGGATCATACGATCATTAATAGTTTTTATAGCACCAAGAAGTTGATGCAACATTTAAATCTTCTAGTTGAAAAGATTTATTACTGCAAGAATAATTGTGTTATAGTGGGGTGATGACAGTGACCTGAGGACATGCAAGTTTTGTAATTTCTCTGATATAAGCACATGGCTCGAGGATCAAGTACATATTAAAAAAGAATTTTTATATAAGAAAATGTATTACTTTTCTCTGAAGCTGAGACTGCAAAGGTTGTATGCTTCTAAAGCAATTGCTACGTATATGAGATGGCATGTTGAGCATGAGCAAGAAGATGGTGTGATGTAACATTTTTCATATTCTCTAGCATATTAATTGAATGAATCCATAGTTTGCATCTGAAATCCACAATGTTTGTCTAGGATTATTCATTGATTGGTTTCAACCTTTTGGACAACCTAGACAATAATATGTATGTTGGCCAATTATTGTAACACTTTATAATATACCTCCCTGGAGGTCTATGAAGGAGGAATATATGTTTATTTCTATTCTAGTTTCAAGACTTAATAATCCTGAATAGAAGTTTAATGTATTCTTGTAGTCCATAATTGCCAAATTGAAAAAGTTATCGAAAATTAGGAAGGAGACATATGATATTTTCCACAAAATGGAACTTTTAGTTAGGAGTTATTTTACAATGAACCGTTAATAATTTTCCTACTTATGGTATGTTCCATGGTTGGAGTACTCAAGGCAAACTTGTTTGTCCATTTTACATGGAACATATTGGTGTCTTCATGCTTCTGAATGGAAGTAAGCAATTATGGTTTGATAATACCTATAAATTTTTACCGCTTGGTCATCCATTTAGATGGAACAAAACTGTGTTTCATCATAATCTAATAATGGAAGATTCAACTTGGTAAGGAATAGAGGAACTAGAGGAAATTACTGGATTACGATTAACAAAGGTAATTGAAGTTGGGTTATAAGAGGTTAATGCTCAAATATAAAAATGAAAAATATGTAGGTGGAAGAAACGAAGTATATTGTGGGATTTGCCTTATTGGAGTACCAATTTGATAAGACATAATTTGGATCTCATGCACATTGAGAAGAATGTGTTTGAGAATATTTTTAATTCGATGATGAACATAAAAGGAAAATCTAAAGATAATTCCAAATTTAGAAAAGATTTGAAGTTATTTTGTTTTTATCCAGAGTTACATCGGGATAATGCAATAAAGAAATATTCGAAGAAAAAATATACACTAGATAATCAAAGTAAACAAGTCTTATATGAATGACTCAAGAATATTTTATTTCTAGATGGATATGTATCCAATATCGCTCGATGTGTCGATATGTGCAAGCTGAAGTTATTTAGCATAAAGTCATGATTGTCATATGTTTATGCAACAATTATTCCATATTGCTTTCCATAAGCTATTGCCTTCACAAATATAGAAACCACCATGGAGTTTAGCATGTTTTTCAAAGAATTCACTGCACCACAAATTAAGGAGAAAGACATGGCACATTTGGAAATTGACATTTTTTTTATTTTGTGTAAGTTGGAATGGATTTTTCCTCTAAGTTTCTTTGATTCAATGGAACATCTAGTACTACATTTGGCATATGATGCAAAGCTAGCAAGGCCTTTGTAGTATAGATGTATGTATCATTTTGCAAGGTACATCTAATTTCATTGTATCCATTATGCATTTTATTTCAATTTCAATCCATTCAATTTTACTTTAATCATATGTTTATATTGTAGATTTAAGAATAATGTCAAGAATAAAGCCTGAGTTGAAGGTTCTATATGCAATGCATACTTAGTTGAAAAAGCTTCATCATTTTGCTCTTATTATTTTGAACCCCATGTGTATACAAGGTATAGAAGAATACCTCAAAATGATGATAGTGGGAAACACTGAAATATCCAATATTTTAGAAAATTTGTCAATAATCACTCATCCAAGTAGACTATTTGATAGACCTAAAAGTAGAATATTGATTAACAAAGAATATCAAACAACTCAAATGTATATTCTTCTCAATTATTATGAAGTAATAGAATATGTCAATTAAGTTTTAATACTAATTTAGCTTTTCATTTAGTAAATATGAAAATGGTGATATACTAATATTATCTTGTGAAAATTTTATGAAGCTTATACATTAACATGTTGAAGAACATTTTTCCTAACATATCCACCAATAAGGTTGATAAAAAGTTAAAGATAAAATTTCAACATTAGTTTTAGCCATATGTGAGTATACACTAGTTAATAATATAACAGTAAATTATAACACTAATTATTCTATAACCATTGTAACTAATTATTTATTTTTTTAGGCAAAAGATCCAAAAAATGGAATCACAAATCAATTTATTATAAATCTTGCTAAGAGTCCATTACAAAGTGTAACCATGTATCCTGTTTACTTTGTAAATGGGTACAATTTTACATTGAAAAATATGGTTCCAATAGGGCTTCAATCAATAGTATAGTAAGTATTAAAAGTTCCAATTATAGTGAAAATGCATATGACTATTACAGTCGACTAATCGAGGTGCTATAGTTAGCGTATCCTACATTTTATATTAGTGATGCAAGCTTGCCAAGTGAATTATTTTCCTTATTCCAATTTATGACAGGATAAAATTGACTGGTAGGCAATATTCAAAATAAAACCTAGATCATTTGTTGAAATAAAGGACAAATTTCTTATTAAGACATCATATCATGCTCCATTTCAAGAGAATGTTGATAATTTGCCTTTGATTAAAATTACAGAGTATGAGCCACCAGGAAGTTAAATGATCCAGGTGAGTCATTTTAAATGATCCAGGTGAGTCATTCATCAATTTAAATAATGAAAATGAAGATATTTAGTCAGAGAATGAAAAGAAGCAATAATTTGAATCCAAATCATCAAAAGATATAATGTCTGAAGATGATATAGAGTATGATGATTCTAAGTAAGTTACAAATTTCATTGTAATTATATTTTAGTTAGGTATTTGTAAACTTATGAATTGTACATTTGTTATGGAAATATTATATTAGATATATAATTTTATATGTAAATCCAAATAACACGTTGTATACCTAGTGATTTGGGTACTTCTTTTTGAGGCAATATGTTAGGTAGAGGATGTACTGGTGATTGCAGGCCACCTCTACCACCACATCCTCCATCCAGTCAGCTATTTTGATACTTGTACTATCATCCACTCCAGCTCTGCCTACATCTTCCACTCCTTCTTCAACTCCTCTAGCTCTATCCACTATCGCATCTAGAAGGCCATTTATATCGATAGATCCATATGATTCTTATACAGTGCCTACTTCTGAGTTACTATCTTGAATTTCTTCACTGCATGGAAGGTATGTAATAATTATTTTTTCTAGTTATGTCATTAAATATTTAATAATTATCACACTAACTATTTTCTTATGTTTATTTTTTTTGCAGTTTGCATTTGTTTGATAACTGTTCTCGTGCATGCTGAAAGATCTTCAATCAAAAGATTCATCCAAATGGCTACACCTAGAAAAAGGTTTCATAGTCTGTGAAAACCTCCTACTAGGAATAGTTCAAGGTATATAATGTTTTTAATTCAAAGTTAAATATTTAAAAAAAAATAACTTTATTTATTTACTAATTTTTTTTGTGATTTTTTATTGTTACCAAAGGAGTTTCAATAGGACTAGATGATTGACATCTCGGTTAAGACAACCTTCTTCAAGAATGTTGCTTTAAGGTATAAGGATATGCTTCATGATTTAAAGTATAAGGGTAATGAGATCTAAGTGCCTAATAAGGCCTAGGATCACTAGCAGAGGCAGTAGGGTTCTTCCCGCTGTAGGCTATGTCTCGCCAAGCCAGTCTCAACAAGAGGACAGAGAAAAGTGGACCTGGCTCAAGTCCATCTAGGTACACTGAGTGGTCTATACCCTATTCTAAGCACACTAAACGATTGGTAATTAAGTGTATTTCAATTTTTGAATTACTCTTTAATTCATCTAATTAAGTTTTTTTAATTTCTTCTTTTCATTAACGTATAACATGCCCAACAGTTGGGATGGGAGGTTCTACTCATCGATGTCTTCACGTATACATACATGAAACAACATGACATGTATACCTTCATTGATGCAAGTTCGAGGAGCGTGCATGTATGTCATAACCTACTTAATTTAATTTTAAATTTTATTTATATATTATATGATTATCACTTATATTTTAAAAAATCAGGATGATATTGATAGATTGTGTAACCAGCTATCGCAGCCAACTCTAAGATCTAGTGAGTCTCGTCAGGTGGACGAGCGTGAGGTTTTCCTTTTGGCGGTGAGGGCCGAGTGAAGGGTAGATATATGGCATAAGTACTCAAACCCTTTATTTCTATGGCGATTTATCGAGTGTCAGCTCTTTTTTTATCCCACCACCTTCCACTAAAGACTTGCAGTGAGAGGTCGAGAAGCAAGAAAATGAGAGGATCACATCTATCACTCTCATGTCCAATCTGTTGATACACAGATGCGCACTATAGAGACTAGTTGCACTCTGTGTTCCAACAAACTATGATACCTACTTCATCTCATCTACAAATGTCTATGCCACCAGTTCCTACTCCTACTCAGGCTCCTACTATTGTTGATATTGCTCCCTTTGTTGCTCCTCTTGCTTCCGATCCCACCGCCTAAGATGTTGATGATTATTTGCTCGATCCAAAGGATGTTGCAGATGATTAGTTTGATTTATAATTTTTTGTATTAAAACTTTAACTCCTTTATGTGTGTATGTTTTCAATTTAAAATTATAAAAAATTGAAATTCAAAAATGAAAAATTCAAAAAAAAATATACAATGGATTACTAACGGATTATACCAAAAACAAAAAAGGAAACTTTTTAAAACATACCAACAAATTGCCTACAAATTTGAAGAAAAATTAAAAAATATACGGATGGATTTTCTATTATACGTTGACGGATTTGCTTTCGAATTACCTACAGATTTTGCAACAACCCTTCATCGATGATAGCTAACGCTTTTTGGTCCCTATTGCTAACGGATTAGCGATCCTTATTTCGTCGGTGAATTTGTTGACAGATGATATATTTTGTTGGTAAATGGTTACCAACCACACCTTTATCAACAAGTATTTTCCATCGATAAACATATTTAGCAGTCAATAATTAACTATTTTCTTGTAGTGTTTAGACTGAAAACGTAATTAAAGTTAATTTGCAAGATTTGTGGTACTTTAATGATAGTTATGTAAAAAAAATTATGACTGTTATAGAATTTTGATGAAAATTTGATGATCGGCTGTACTAATTACCAAAAGGAAAGGGGGAAAAAAGATAATTCTTTCTGAAATCATGACAGCTAAACAGAAAAATCCAAAGGAAAAAAAAGCATCACCAGATTGGTTTCCCATGCAAGACCACATAATATGGAGACCACCAAAGCACTCCTCCACACTACTCTTTCCCTTCCTCCCTCGTTTTCCTGCAAAAGACAGTATTTACGGGAAAAATAGAAAACACAGAGAAACCCAGAAAAGACAAAAGATGAACAAGACTTATTGACAGGCTGTAAAGTAAAAAAAGAAAATTGAAAATTGAAAAATAGGCAGACGATAAGGTCCATCTCCATCCCCACTGACCTAAAACACAGAAACAGCCATAAAATTCCAAGAATCAATGAGCTTATATTTTCTTAAATTACAGGCCCCGCCTTCCAAATACGTCCTAGCAGTCAAAAACTGTTGTTGAAAATCAGACAACCTCCGCCATAAAAGGCCTAAGAAGCTACTTTAAGTCAATCCAATTTCCACTGCAAAGCAAACCCTCGTGAGCGTGACCTTGCTTTACCACATCCCAAAGTTTGGACCTCATCCCATCAAGTTTATTTTACGACACCATACTTCACCTTTCACCTTTCGGTTCGCTTCAAAGGCATACAATTTAAAATGAAATTAAACAAATGCAACCAGAAGGTATATACAACGCACAGAATATATTAAACATGATATTACTAGGAAGATGCAAAGTTAAAGACAATAAATATATATATATTTGGAAGACTGTAATTTTTACTCACTTATGTTATTATACTTTCAGCTTTTAAATTAAAATTTTAATAATTTCGATTATTTTAATTTATAATTAATATTTACACTAAAAATTATACGCATATATTATTTAGTTATAAAAATAATAATTATCCTTGAAAACGAGATCATTAAAAACTCTCATGTGTGTGCACATATATATATATTAACATGGACGAAAAACAATAATAATAAATAGTACAGAATCTTTGTCTGTCGATAAGTCCGAGTGTTTCATCAAAGAGATAAACCAACTTGGCATAAATACAAAATGATACAGAGTCAACAAAATGCAACAAATATTTTAAAATTCCGAGTCTATAAACATAACAATGTGTCCGCATTGAAACAGCTAAGTAGCAGTCAAGAATCTTCAAAAAAAAAAAAAAACAAAAATGTCCAGGGAATTATACTTGACGTGCATGAATTGAAGACCAAGAAAACAAAATAATGTCAGTTCATCAGGTGTTATAACTGCTTCAATCATCAAATATGACAACCTAATTAATCTAAAATTTAAGATAAATAGAAATTCAACCATGAGTAGTTAAATATGATCTGTTTTATACAAGGGAAAATGATACGTGAGAAGGTTAAGAGCCTTGAGACCAGAAAATCCACATAGGAAATAAAATCCCACTATAGATATAGTTCTACAGGGAAAAGGATCAAATAAGATTAAATTCCAATTCAGTAATCAAAACCTAGACACCTACAAAATTACATTGAGCACAAATTAAATACCATAAAACAGGAATTCTATTAAATAACTTAAAATAACCTGAAAATCCACAAAATCTACCACCTTTAGAGGAAGGTTACACATCATACCAGAACCAACATCTGCTTGAAAACATAGAAAGCAAACAAGCTCCATTACTTTCCTCATCTTGTTTCACTTGCTTAACAAGGCAAATAAAATGCTAAACAGAACCGCAAATAAACCCCTTCTTGCTCACAACATGCAATCAGTTCTTGCTGGCAACCGCCGGAAGAAATTGAGTGGTACTGAAGGGAGTTTGTGGCGAAACCTGGGATGTCTCAACACATAAAATCCAGTGAGAAGTGCCACAACTTGGAAAGGAGTAACATACAGAACAATGGCAGCCACCAAGCAGAAAATCACAAACAGAGCTGTAGCTCGGGGGTCTCGCCAGCTCAGCAATGATTGCAGTCGCTCCCCTTGAGTAGCTAAATCTCCAACCACAGTCTGAATCCTTCCAGCAATACTTCTCAACCGATCATATCTCATCCTCACAATATCAGAAGGCCGCGAAGTTGGGAATGTATCAAATTCCTCATCTAGTTCATCAGGATGTGCAGACTCTGCA
>CATIWR010448183.1:0-31593 GCA_949677035.1 Omphalea diandra | reverse complement strand
AGAATGGAACAGTAGAGGTAGTTCCAATGGAGGAAAGGGGACAGATTGGAGGTCCAGGAATGGAAGACATCGTGATCGGAGTAGGTCGCGCTCCCCTGTCAGACATGGCCACAGAAGATCCCCTAGAAGTCCACTTCACCCATATTAATGGATTGTGTAGATAGATATCCGAGCTTTTAAGTTACATGAGGTAGACTTTTTCTATCTTGAAGTTTTATGAACAAGTGTTTGGAATCTTGAGTTAAATCACCATTATGGGTAAAACTTTTTCTTGCTATCTCACAGCTTTGTTGAGACTATACCTCCCTTTCATCAAATATTAATAGAGGAGAAAAGGGTTGAGGTAGGTATAATTTGATATCGTTGTATGTCTTTATATTCATCTTAGGCTTTGGCTGAATTGGATTGCAATTGTCTCTGGAACATTGTTTTCAGAGTGTATTGCCTGTCTTTGTATTGGGATTATTGATGGCTATGTTCTCATGTATTTAAGAGGACATACTCAAATTATATCCTTGAATGACACTGCTGCTGATAAGGATGATGGTTTTATGTCTCAGTTTCGAGGTAACACATAAATCTTACTTCTACCATGGCCGCATTGATAGTTTGACTTAGCCTGCTTATCATATATTTAATTTCATTATACTATTAGATGTAGTGTAATTTTATTTGTACTTGTGCTTCCTCTACTTAACAGCAAAGTAAGTATATATATATATATATATATATATATATATATATATATATTGGGGCTAGCCATGTAGTACTTAAAATAATTTTTTTTTTTAAAACCGGACCAGGGAGTGAACTAGCTGGCTGGCCAGTTCCTAGTTCAGCTGGTCCAGCTTGATGAGTCATTTTTTTAAAAAAATTCAAAGATATATAAATAATAATTAAAAACATTTAAAAATCGCAAAAAATAGTATAATATGATTACATAATGGAACCATATTTTTAACATTAAAACTTTGAGTAACATAATGCAATTTTAAAATTTTGAATTTTTCCACGAATCAACGTATTAGATTGAACTGGTTTTCCTAGGTTGACGGTTTTTAGTGGGCCAGTTTTTGGCCGCTGATTGAGTCGGACCATTGGCTGCTTCCTGGTTTTACCCATCCGACTGGCCAGTCCAGTTTTGAAAACCTTGCTTAAAATTATTTGACAGGGTGGCTTTGATCATTCATATATTATGATTTGGATGTAGTATGTTATGATGTTGACAATCTACAAGGTAGGGATGCTTATTGTTCCTTTCCCTGCTGCCTGACTGTACCCATCATTTGGGGCTTGAATCATTGGGATGGTGTATAGGATACGCGCATGAATAGGCAGTTGTTCACACCAATGGACATTGCGCGTTTTGAGGGTAGTTGATGTAAAAGCTTTATGACTCATGTTCATGCAGAAACATTTCATTTTTTACAGAGTAGAATGTATTTGGGAGTCGAAATTCAATACCATGGTCAGACAAAGATAGGTAACTACTTTTCTTTGCGGAGTAATATTCATAGCTTCTTAGCTCTCTTAAAAGCACAATGCTTTAATGTTGTTTTTCACACTTGCTTGAAAATCTACTTCAGTGGACCGGGATGCAAGGTTGCACTGCATTGCAAAACACGTAACTTGCTGTTTTATGGGTGCCTGGAGGTAACTTGAAAATATGATATATCGAACAGCTTGTTTCTATTCCAGTTTGCAGGGAATTTGTAATCTGGTGAACCTGGATGGGGGCGTAGTAGCTGCCAAATTGGTCACTGTTGCAATAATAAGGAAAGGTTTGCATAGGGGAAAATATCATCAATTTGACAAATACAGAACTGATATGTAATGCTTTTGAAAACCATTTGTAAGAGCAACATGCAGATGGTATTAATGTTTCACCTGGACTTTTTCTTCCTAGTGTTTTAATGTCGCCATGTTTTCAATTGAATTAAAAATAGAATAGCCATGCGATTGAGGGGTTTATGCATGTTTGTCTTTTAATATAATGGTCTTGACGACAATTTGTGATGGTATCCTTGTGGGCTTGTGATTTCTGTAGTGCGTGATATAGGCTATGAATTGGGTGTCTTTTTTTTTTTTCTGCATTACGAAGGTCCAGTTGTCCGCTGAGCTAGAGATAAATAGTGTTCTTTTTAGCTGCATGCTATTGCAGTACTATATGTCAAGGTGTTCCTGCAGCTATTTATTAAAACTGCCTACTACAAGAATCTCTTTTTTGGCTGCATACTGTTCAGGAAGAAGGTGGATGATGGATCGCAGCATCTTTTGTCGCTATCGATTCCATTGTATTATTCTTACGTGGGAAGAAGGGAAGAAAACTGGTGGTTCGTGAAGATTCCTCGTCTTACGTTCCCGGTTTTGGCATTGGAAGTGAGTAAAGTGAACAATTATTTCCTGGCTTTCTACTTTACTGCGAAGTATAACCTCAAATTTCTTTTGCCAGACCTTTCTCGTCACTTGTTCTCTTCCCTTCCTCATGCCATAATAATGCACCCTTTTGAGACATCGAAGTTAAGGCTAAATGCATATGTTTTCCCCTGAATTATTTGCTACTGGTTATTTCGACATTTTGTCTTTATTTTTGACCAATTTAATATTTTAATTTTAATTTTTATTTATAATTAATTATATTATTATCAATTTAATTTATGATTAATTAAATATAAGTCATTGGTGTCAAGTGTGGCATACGTTTTAAATTCAAGTAGTAAACTTATAATTTAATTACACTAAAAAACTTTTCGTTCTTATTTTCTTAATATTGATCAATCTAATCTCAGGTTATTTATCAATAAAATTACAATGAATGCAATCTCTCTCTCCAGCGTCTGCTGATTTCCTTAAACTTGGTTAAAAGGTTAAATAAGTCTTTCAACTTTGCAACAAAATGATAAATGAGGACGAAATAAATTTTTTTGTCAAAAATAATATTAATTTTATATTATTTATTAAAATTACCTTTGATTTTGTATTTTTTATCATAAAAATCTAAAATATTGTCTGAGAAGTGCGCTAGTTTAGGAATGATAAGCGGGTAGAACGAAAATAATTCTTTATTCCTTGTCTAACCCTCTTAAAAGGGGGAATTTTCTTCATGTCTTCACCTCCATTAGAACTCCTTGCCCCATAGAAATTTCCTGCAAAACAAATATTTTTATTTTTTATTATTTTAAAATTATTTTTTAAAATATAATAATTTATTAAATTATAAAATAAAAATTTTTATGCTAGAAACTAATAAATATAAAAAAATATATAATTATACACACACATATATAATTAATAATTAGACTATTTATTATTTATTAATTATAAATTAGTAGTAAATATTAAAAAATTTTAATTTAACATTTAATGTTTAAGTTATTAGTTATAATGTATTAAATTATCATTTATTTATTTTAGTCCCTAAATGATTAAAAGTGAAAAATATAAAATTTATTTTATTTTGATTCATAAAGATAAAAAAATGTAAAGTTTAATTTTTAATAAATTGAAATAACTGAATATCCGAACCAGTACTGAATCGAATAACTGAATATCCGAATCAATACTGAATCGAACCTAACCATCTCGAAAAAACTGAACAATCCCAAATTTATGAGGAATTGACTTGAACAGATTGAAAATTCGAGATGGTACTATTAATCCATTTTTAAAATCCCTGAAATTTTGGTATGGTTCCGAAGAAAGCTGAAAAACCAAATTGAACAATCCCAAATTTATGAGGAACTGGCTCGAACGGACATAAATTTGAGACAATACTATTTATCCATTTTTAAAACCCTCGAAATTTTGGAATGGTTTTGGAGATTTTCAAATCTCTGAATTGGATCGAACCGTACTTAACTTTGGCTGCAATTCGATGAACGAGTAGAATTATTATTCTGCGAAAACATCACTCTTTTATGTTCTTCAATTAATCAACTTTGATTTATGAAAAATTTTATTGTCGAAGTAAAACTATGTTTTGGAAATTTAGAGATTTAGGATTATTTAAAGGGATTTAAGGATTCAAAGATTTGGAGAAGCTGTGTTTTCGTCGGAATACAATTGAGTCTAGTCTTCTTAAATATGTTTTCTCATTTGGTTCTCCTAAAAAATTGATTTTATAATTATCAAATTGCGTTTATAATACACACCCTCTTTAGCCAATATTTTAGACTTTTACGTTAAAATAATATAAAATCGGTGATATATTTCATAAAAAAAGTTTATTTTGTCATTATTTATACTCCGTTATAAATTAAGGAACTTCTTTGGCCATTTACTCTTCATCATCCTCTCTCTAACCATCAATGCCATCTTCATCGTCTAAGAACTTGGCAGTCTTATTAGCTTTTCAGACCCTGAGGCTACATTATATTTTGTAATGCCATCACCACATCTGATCTCTGGCTCATCCTCTACTTATATAAGCAGTCGTTGTCATGTATTTGAAAATGTATGGAGCATAAAAAAAGAGAAATAAAACATTAAGCATAAAAAAAATAAATTTTACAAACTATGTGTTTGAGAAGTTATAAATTTAATTTAATAAATATTGAGATTGTATAAAAGGATACACAACTTTAGAAAAAGAAAAAATAGAGTAAAGATGGAATATATGATATGCTTAATGTTAAATTGTTATTTTTTAAACATATAGTGAAAGTCTTTACCATTGAAATTAATAAATATTTTTACATTGGTTATGATTTTTTAGGATTAATACAAAATCTAGAAAAGAAAATTGTACAACATAATTGTTGGTATTTATTAAAAAATAAATGAAGTTAAGTATTAGCATAAGAATAAGATTACATAATATTAGTAAAGATATTAGCAAGAAAATAATTAATAGATGATATTTATTGATATAAATAATAGATTTAAATTTCAAGAGGGTCAAAATTTTTATATTTTAAAAATTAAACTAAACAAATAAATTAAAGAAATTATAATATACATTAAAGATAAAAAAAAATAAAATTGGCCCTTTATTTTTTGGGGGCTTGGCATAGGCCTTGGTGGTCTATCCCTTGAGCCGCACCTGGCTAGCAGATAAAATTCATCTTCATGCACAAATATTTCCTTCCAGGGAGTAGGATAATTTTTGGGGGCCAGAAATTTCAAATCTAGGATCAGACAATGATTGGTAACTACTTTAATTTTCGAAGTAAATTCATAGCTTCATAGCTGTCTCTGTTTTTTACGCTAATGCTTGAAACTCTTCTACTTCAGAGGACTTGGAAGCAAGGTTGCGCTTTATTGCAAAACATGTAATTTGCAGTTTTATGAGTGCCCTGGAGTTAACATGAATTCGCAATTTGGTGAATGAATGGGCAGATGTTAGCTGCTGTTAAGCATTGCGTTGGTAAAGAGAAAAGAAAGAGGAAGGAGAAAGTCTCGTGGTGCATTTTAAATTCAAAATGATGATGCGTTTGTTAGAGTTTGAGGAGTCAATATAAATATGTACATCAAATTATCAAGAG
Source organism: Omphalea diandra (assembly GCA_949677035.1). Lineage (NCBI taxonomy): Eukaryota > Viridiplantae > Streptophyta > Magnoliopsida > Malpighiales > Euphorbiaceae > Omphalea > Omphalea diandra. The sequence continues at coordinate 26,110 of CATIWR010448183.1, read as the reverse complement.
TTTTGCGTTATAGAAGTCCGACAAAGATCTGAATTGAAATACTATAGTTGAAATTAACCCCTTTTCCTTGCCGTTGCTCTCCCCTCTGTGATCTGTTCCCATTACTTCCCCAATACCTTTACTGTTCCCAAAAAGTGTCAGAAGAAAAACGCAAATCATTAACGAGGTTTTAGTTTACAGTCATCAACTGAGCTGCAGACAGTCCAAATGCTTATTGACATGATGCTCTTTCGATTTTTTGGTTAATTCCTGGCCCTCAAAGCTTAAAATATGATGCATCACAGCTCTCATGAACTGTTCCATTGAAATGTCGAAGGATTACTTGATTCACTTGTAACTGAATAATGCCAGTGGCTAGGAATCATTGCATTCATTTTCAGTTCATCAAGTGGAAGCCATGTGAAAAACGATGTCTATGATTATTTCCCAACAGTTTTTACAAAGCATTCTCACTGAATTTCTAGGGAAAGCCTCTATTCAATCCATTTTGTTACTAGATGCTTTGTCACATATTCGCATTGAAAAGAATAAAAGGCCAGTATTACAAAAGCAAACTATTTTAATCTCAAAATTACAACATAAAAAATTTGCAGAACGATATCCTTCTATATTTCTAGTCTAAACTAACACGCCGAATTTTACACACAAGATTTGCCGTTGGAAGATCAAGCTGGTTCCCTGCATCTGACTTCAGTAGTTGCTTCAGCTGGTCTCTAGGGGTTGAGAGGCATGTGCGGAATGTTGCAAGGACTGCAGGAATTGGCGTTGACAGAGCAGAAAGCACATTACTCAAGTACTCAATATCAACGGACAGCTGTTGTGCTCCATGATCTGTTATGTACTGAATACCCCGCAACTGCTCCATGTAAAGAGCAGTGGCACCCTCTGCGACCTAAAATACAGGAGAAACAATTTCCCAGTTAAATTGGCTATATTAAGTCATTGTATGATAGCATAGGAAATTAAGAAATTTGAACATTGCAACATTTTTCAAGTGGATCCATCAACAATGTAAAGCAGCATGACCAGAAACCATGTACCTGTTTATGGACTAAAAATCATCTCCATCAACATTAACATATTACCAAAGAATTTAGGGAGGCTGCCTGCTGAGTTATGAAAGAAAACCATTATGCATCTGTCAGCTTTATCCTAACTAATTCATGCACATTTCAACCTCATTTCTGTGATTGGGAAAGGCTAACAATATACATCTTGGGAACATCTTTCTGTTTTTCTCGATGTTCCCAAAACCAAGACAATTACAAACTTGGTTAGCCTGTCACCAAAGATTTCAGCAGCCTTGGCTTTTGGACTTTCAAACCAGCACGTACATTTAATGGAGCTCTTATTCCCTTGTGGAGGTAGGGAGTAAGGTTCTGATCAGATCAAGCAATTGCATAAATAATGCAGCATAATCAGCCTTCAAAGCCTTAGTCAAGATGTATCTAACGTTGGATCCTTATCAGTTGATCCCAAGCCGAGCACTAAAAACTAAAAACAAATTTAAAAATTGGCACTCAAGTGCTCATAAAGAGCACCCAGATACAAGAATTATGTTTCTAGTATATATGCTGGTTACCTTAAACATCCATTCAGTTGCAAAAAACTGCGCTTCATCATTGTTGGCATCACTGTTAGATACGCCCTCTGCAAGGGGCTCCAACTGTTGGGGCAAAGTGAGAAGATATTCACCAACACTAGTTACATATGATTGTGGGTAAGCACTGAAGGTTGGAAGATGGTGGACACTCTGTTCCTCAACTAAGGACCAAATTGGCAAACGAGACACATCACTGAGTCGTTGCCTTACTTTAGATATTAGGACATCATACACAAGTTCATTCACTGTGTCAACAAATGCTGCAACTCTCTGCGATGCTAGTGGAAGTGCATGAAACCGAGGATCTTTGGACTGTAAGATAACATAACAACAATGTCATCATTAGAGAAAAAAGGGTCCGTCAGACCAAAGAAAAAGCATCACCAGCTTGTGAATTGATATTCAAAAAGAGAAGAAAATCACTGCAGGACAGTAGCACTTTCGAGGCCACTCTACTTTTCTAAGAGGAATAGAAAAAAAAAGACCAAAATTATGTACCTGATCCAACAGGTTAAATAGTTTCCGAGCCTTCTCAGGTACGTCCAGAAGCCTAACAGATGCCACATCTAAAGCAGCCCTTCCACCCAAAGAACGTTCTCCATTTCCATCATTAGAAGCAATATGCGACTGGTTTTGGTCTAAACTGGATCCAAATACTGAAAGAGACAAACTTGTGCTTAGTCTAGCCAGAGTGCCTCTCAAGGAAGCTTCAAAGACAGATGACCTGCTCATTAGACAATCAGCAACTGTTAGTATCTGTAAAGCTCCTTGAACAATGGACCATTCCTCTTCGTTTGACGCCAAGTCAACTTTGCGTACATTCTGGCTCCCTTCCTTTTTCTCCAAACCCATATCTTTCTTTGGATCACCAACATTATCTACTCCACAGACAGCTCTTAGTGATTTAAGGGTTTCTTGCAGTAAAGAAATGTACTGTAACATTATGTCATCAAGGGCAAGAATTAGTTCATCTGTCTCAGATCCACCAGTAAAGTTAATGCACCGCTCCACAGCAGCTTCAAGAAGTACAATAACTTGGGGAATAGACTCTTCCATTCTTCGAACTGTTTCACTTAGTTCAATTCCCTGAGCTCCCACACCACGCGTAACAGCTCCCCTTAGGTCCACCCCAGCAATCTCAGAAGACAGGATGGCACGTTCCATCTGTCCATACCTATAACACATTATATCTTTTGTCAACTAGTGGACAACACCCATATATATGTTCTCGGTTTATTCATCAAGACAGAGAAACAACGGAAATAAGAAATTGATTGAACTTAAAACACCACCTAATGTCTGAACCTTTATTGACAGTACAAGTAAACAGACATACATATACAACTAGATTTGGTCGATCTCAGAACAGTAAACAGATCAACCTGCTAGGTCTGCCCATGAAATAGCTGTAACGTTGAACATTTCAGTGAAACTGATATAGGCGATGGAAAGTTCATAGCAAGTAACATGGCTCTGCATTCTTCTGCATCAAGCTAAATGCAAAATTGAGGGTTTATACAGATTATGACAAGTTTAACAGAAAGAAATGAGGGGCTTTACAAACCAACGAGAACTGCATGACATATTTATGCATGCAAAAGCAGGTGTGCGATTTTGTAATCACAAAGTGTCTTGTGGTATGTAACAGAGACCATATTCACTTTCACATTTCCATTTCCCACTCTATGGTATATGCAAATATTTAATACTCCTCCCATTCCAATAAAGTTGTCCACTACTTCTTTTTTGGATGTTCGAAAATATATGCCCAGTTTTATTGATTATAACCAATTTTCCTGATTTACACTCATTAATTATTAAACTAGTAAAATAAATTTATTTTCTCATTAAATATAATAAGGGTATAAATGGAAAAATGTATTATAAATTGTAACTTGGCAAAGCATTAAATGAAATTTTTTAAACAATGTGAAAAATGGCAGGTGACAACCTTTTTGGGATAGAGGGAGTATGTCTTGTAAACTATGCTACTGGATGACATTAAAGAGGTGCATCACTATTTGTCTGTTCAAATTAAACAATTATTCAACTCAACTAAGCCTTGATCCCAAATAATTAAGCTCATACTGATCAAGAATAAGTCCAAAAGAAATCAATTAAACAAAAGGAAGCATCTAATTTTGGTTTTACAGTTGGTCACCTCTGTTTAAATGATTCGTAAGGAAGGTAAACTGCCTTCAGCATGTCCAACAAAACTCGGAGATCAGATTCTGAAAATAAGTGCTGAATATTCCTTGCAAAGGTCCCCGTCATGTTGTGCAATTCAATAAGGGACTCAAGATGCTTAGTCTGAATCTTGATACCCTTGGGCATATCTCCAGATAAGATATCTAAGATGCCTAAGAAAAAGAAATAAAATGATACAATAATCTAGATTCAAAAGCTGAAACACATATCACATCTTCAAATTAACTATAATGTTAACTATAAGAAACATTATATAATACAAAATTGCAATCACACAAATGTCAATGTAAGAATATAAATATTGCAGCCAATATTCTCCTCTTAACAACCTAGAAAACAATGCAATTATCTTTACTGGTGACAAAAAGTTGAACTCAAAAGCCACCCTCAACAACCTAGAATTACAATGCCTTTTCCAAATTGAACCCACCCATTAGAATAACTAGAATAAATAAAGTTTAACGAATCATGAAAGATGCATATGCCAATTTCAAGGAAAGTTATTCCTACAATCCCCTCTGGCCTATATAGCAACCATCGAATTATCAAATAGCTGCTATAAGTGGTTCCCCTAAACAATGCCTAAGTCCAGGGTTCTAATGAAATGACTAAACAACAATGGTCCAGCACAAACTCTGACTGCAACTTATCAAATCCAGATAGTGAAAGAGAAATGCATGATGGATAAATTTCAACGCTGGACTGAAACTATGCAAATCAATCTAAAGACAAAGAAGGAACTTGAGAGGTTAATGGGAAAAAAATCAGTATACAAAATAAGTCCTCTTGATAAAAACCATCCTAACACAGAATTCTTCGAATATCCGAGCATCAAATACAGAGAAGGTTCTTTCCAGATCTTCAAATTCTTAAGAAATGTTCTGTTTATTTTAGGATCATTCCTTAAAACTGATGGTGATCTATGAGAGAATTATCTAGATTTAAACAACCTGCTCTAGAGAGCTCAGTTGCTAGTGCTCAGAAGCTAATGTTACACAAGTGAAAAGAAGAACTTTGTATAAATCAGCACTTCTACATCACAAATGGAAGCAATAAATGAGAAATAAAGAGATCCACTGGCATCATATCCTGCAGAACAATATGAATATCATAAAGCAACAGAAAAAAGGTGTTGTCAAACCTTTCGCAAGTGCTTTTGTTTCAGGAACAACATCTCCAGTGGCAAGATTGATACGGGAAACAAAGCTTGCCCCAACAGCTTGCATTGTCTCAATCAGTAGCTTTGGTACTAGACTTCTATAATCATCTGGAAAAGCAACCATGCACCTGAAATTGCAATTGCATTCAGCGGTACAAATTAATAAAAATGCACAGGCAATGATATATCATCAAAGTAAATAAGAACTTGATTTTAGGATAGTACATGCCAACTTCTATATTTGTCAAAATATTTGATCCATGGGCAAAAATGAGATATTTAAACACCGTGAAAACATAATAAGAAATCAAATTTATTAGAGCACATTTTATTGCTATTAAAATCAAATACACACACACACACACACACAGAGCATAAGAAGCAATGAATTCAAAACCAGGTGCCACGATGCACCCATCTAATTCTTTAATACAGGATCAGACATTTCAGATGCTAACCGGCATATCAATAAAACAAGCCAAATGATTTCAATTCCAAATCTTGAGCCAAACTACTCAATACCACTATTATTGAACAATTTTAGTCAGGAAAGTTCTAGAATGATAGGATTAGCACAATTCAGTATTTGTTTCAGACAATAAAAACAATAGCAGCCTGAATCACATGATAGATTTGCTGACATTTCCGAGGTTGAGGTCCTTGAGGAGTGAATTACCACTGTTATAAACAAAAGAGAAATTTAAAAAATCAGACAGGAGATGGGAAATATAAACAATACCACTTCCATTCTTGTTCAAGATAGAGCAGCAACTCATCATAGAAGCTTGGCAACCAACTTGAGAATGAAATTATAGGCAAATCATTATTGCTTGATAGCCTCTCCATTTCATGCTTCTCAGTCACAAGCTTATTAGCTCGTTGTCTTGAGTCAAAATCTTCCCACAGCTGCTTTATGGGCTTGAGGTGAACTTTTGTATAATGCATCTCTAGAGACTTGAATCTCCCAATTCGAATTAGAATTCCCCGCAGATCTTGGGCAGTATCAACCTGCATTGTAGTAAATGGTTAATTGATCAGATAAAGCAATTTATTATGCATTCAGACAAAAGCAACCAACATCACCAAACCTTGCGATTGGACAATGCATCCGTTAGATGAGGCTGCACCATTGCATCCAGCCTATCCTCTAATAACTCAAGCTGCTTCCTAACATTAGCAAATTCAGCAACCTAAAAACACAGTTAATCAAAATAAATTACCAACAAAAAAAAAGCATAAAAAAACAATCACAGTATACCAACCAGCTAAAAGTACTACCTCACCGACAGCAGACAAGCAATGCCTCATGTTGGCCAGGGTTTCTGCAGCTCGAGGAAGATCACCACTAGCAAACACTTCCTCTACAGTCGAACTAAGTTGAGTTAACCCTGCCGCGTCCTGTGGTTACCGATTTCAAATAGGAAATTTTTTATATTCAAAAACATTTATTACATGAATGCAATTTACATAATTGATATCGAAATTCACCTGCAAAGTATCGTATGCCGCTTCCATTCTCTGTTTGACGGTATCGACTTTAGCAAGCGCAGCAATAGATTCCGCCGACGATCCCTCTGCCTGCACAAGAGACCGAATTACATCTGAATTAATAATAATAATAATAAGAAGAAGAAGATCCAATTAACATTAAATATGAGGCAATGCGTTAACCTTCTTGAGCTTCTGGAGGATTGAGGAGACAGAACTTCGGAGCGAGACGGCGTCGTCACGGAGGCGAATGACGTCGCGAGTGGCGCGGGGGACGCGGAGGAGAGCGGCAGCGCTTTGTTCTTCGAGAGAGGCGGCGATCTCCTCGGAGACCATCTGAAGCTTCATTTCGAGATCCGCAAGGTGCTTGTCTAGCGATTCCTGTGTGTGCCGACTCTGGCAAGCCGAGTTTATCCATTTCTTCGGATCGAATTTCTCTTCCGAGAATGGACCTAGATCCACCATCATTTTTGCTTACTCCTACTTCTCACTTGGGGTTGGGGTTGGGGCGGTCATGAGAGGGGGTGTTGCTGAAGTTAACGATTAACTGGTAAGGGCGTACTTTAATGTAGATTATGAATGTTTTGGGGTAATGACTGCAGAATCGTAAAAAGCTAAGGTCTTATGGTAAACAATTTTTTAAGATTTTTTTTTTGTCTACATGAATTTTCATATTTTATTTGAAATAAAGTTTAAATATAAAATTTAATTGAATTTAACATTTATGTTTGAAATAAATGTTGAATTTTAATTAAATGAGTGACAATTTTTTGAAATCCTATTTACAATAAGTTTTTTTTTTTTTCCAAAGCATGTATATTCAAAAAAATAATTCATAATTATATTATATTATAAATTCAAAATTGACTTATTCAAAAATGAAAATGTTTCACATAAATTTTAATAATTGATATAATAATTAATTTATTAGCCTATATAATACTTATGTTATCACAGTCTTATATACATTATATTTCTTTCTTTGATTGGTATATATTGAATACTCTTGACTTTTTATTTTTGATTATATAAAGACTTTAATAAAAAAAAGTGAAATTAATAATAAATTTCTAAATGATAGCTTGAAAATATGAATAAATTATATTTATTTTTATAATTAAAATCACTAAGATATGAAAAATAAACAAATTAATTTTGTGGCTATGAATGTTTAAACTTGTTGAATATAAAAAAATTTCTTGTAATGTTTAGGTTATCCTTAATAAAATTTTCATTAATTTTACATTTATTGTTGCATAAATTCTTAGCTACATTTGTAAAATGTTACCAATCGTAATGAAATGTAACCAATCGTAATGAAATGTGATCAAATACAAATTTAATTAAACTATTATTTTAGAATTTATTTTAAGTACATTTAATTATATCGTACTAATTATACGGTAATATAATAAAAATAAAAGCTTAATGGCTCATTATATATAAGTCCAAATATATAGATACAACAACAATCAGGTAAAGTTCAAAAACTTAATGATGCATTTTTCTGTGGTATTTTTTTGTGCCTCATGTGATGGAAGCTATATGCTTCTAAAGTATTTCATCCTCATAAGTTTTTGAACAGTTTTATTTTAACTTGTCACTTGTAGATCATGAAAATCTTCATATAACACCTAATTTGTCAAAGTAAATTCTATTTTTTTTACGACATTGCCAATGATAAACAAAATTTTTGACCCGATCTTATTAAACATATAATTGTTTGCTCTCGATTTATAATATTTTTGAAATGTAATTATAAATAAAAAATGCTTTATTTTTTTATAAATTAATGCGAAGATTTTATATTTAATTACATTTCTTTGGATGTTCATCATTCCTCCAGCCTTATTCATAATGGATGTATTTGGCGGTTAATAGTTTTAGTAACCGAAGCTTCGCTTCCATAGTTATTTTTATGGACTCTTTCAATTGATAGTAATAAAATATTATTTTGTTAAACAAATATTACCTCCACTCTTTTGTAACTCATGTAAAAATAAAATAAAACAAAATTCATACAACAATTTAAGATATAGTTATAGCATTGACAATTTAACAATAATGATGATAATTAACATGTCATTGTGGCTGTAACATAACAATAAAAATTGTGCCTTGCAAAAGTTTATTTTAATTTTATAAATTAATGTAAATTATAAATATTAAATACTTTAAACCTCTAAATTTTTTTTATATTATACTATTTAGTCCTCAACTTTAAATATTATATTAAGATATTCTCTATTTTAATTTCGTTAAATTGTTAAAATTTTTTATTAAATTAATATAAAAAATATATATTTTACTCCTCATTTTATTTTAATTTTTACTTTGTATATTGCCCAGCCACCACAACATACTGCCACCATGAAAACAACACACCGCACTGCCTCAACATTAACATTACCAGTAAACTCATAAAGAAACATAAACCAAGAAAATTTCTCTATCTGTAAGTGCATCATTGATCAAGTCCTGGACCATCTTTATCAAGACCTAGCGCATTCCTTTCCTTTACAAACCAAACAACAATCCATCCCTCTCCTATTCTAAATAATGACTACTATTGCCAAGGAGGCAATAGCCATTTCGACTTTGCAATCGATGATAGTTCGACTTCGACAAGTAGTAAAATAGGCAAAAACATGATCCAACCTGGTACAAATAATAGCAATGTCGACAACCAAGCTAGTGTCCTCCTGAGTATGTAGCTCACATTTTTCTAGCCACAGCTGCAACTTCGATCTTCGCAGTTGCCTCTTCCATTGATGACATCGAATAAGGCATCGACGTCAAAATCGAGGGAAGTCGAACTCATTCCACAAATTTATTTTGTTAAAACAAAGCCCTTCTTTGGCTTTGACGTCTAGGAAGGGATTTTCTTAGGTTAATCATTGATCATGTGAGGGATGGATCATAGTAAGAGAATTAGAGTTTGCTTAAATTAGAAGAGAAAATAAAGGCAAAAATTGATGGTATTTATTATTAATAAAAGAGTAATACTATGTTTGGGAAATCATGTAGAGAGAAAAGAAAATAATGAGAGAAAATAAATTTTATTTTATTTACTTCATTTTCCTTACTAATGTTTGGATAAAAGAGAGGACAATGAAAATAATTATATTTTCCTTTGTTTGGAAAACAAAATATGGAAGGAAAGAAAAATATATTTTATATATTTTATATTTTACTATTTATTCAAGAAAATAATTAGATATATAATTATATTCTATAATGATAAAAAAATAATTATTTTGTATTTTAATTGATTTTATATGAAATAACAATTTATATAATGAAAAATATAATGTTACTACTAAGAAAAACCTAACATTAGTTTTTTTTTATATTTCAAATGTTAAAAAATAGATTTATGCATTTAGTTATATTTTTTAAATGTTGAACATTAGTTTTTAAATTAAACGTTAAACGCTAACATTTGTCAAATATTATTTTTCAATATTTTAATATTCAATCACTAAATATCAATTGGTAAATGTGAAACTAAAAAAACATTAAATGAAAAGTCATAAGATTTTGAAAGAATTAATTTCAATTAAAAATTTTATATAAAATTATTTGACTAATTTTATAATTTAAATTCATTTTATGTTTGTTTAAAATCTTAAAAATAAACGAACTTCACTTTGGTGTTAATTTTATGTTTATGGGTAGAATTATAATTTTATAAAAATCTCCTTAATATCTCATATTTTTTCTCTATTTTACATATAAAATAAAGGGAGAAAAATAAACTTTATTTTCTTTTTTCTCTTATTTTTCTTCCTTTTCCAAATAGGATAAAGTTACTTTATCTCCTTATTTTTCACTCTTATTTTACTTCCTTTCTTATTTTTCTTCCTCTCACTGCATAAAAGTTTTGACAAGAGTATTGGTATTTTTGGTATTTAACAAATGTTTTTACTTATATTTTGATTTTTTAGACTTGAACTAATGGAAAAAATCTCTAAAATAGATGGAAGAGTGATTTAATCTAATGAAATCAAAACATAAAAATTTTATAGTATAATTTTAAAAAATAAAAAATTAAATAATATAATATGAAAAAATCTAAAGTCATAGTATTTAATCTAATTAGAAATTATATCTTAAGACAAACAAAATAAAAAAAATTATAAAATAAAGTGATAGGACACACTTCCAATAATATGTACAAATGAAATAAAAAATTATAATTAATCATGCATGAGGGCCATTATATAAAAGATATTTAACTCAATCATCTTGAGAATGTTGCAGAGCAGTGATAGAAAAATTATTAAAAAATAAAAATCTAGAAAGTTAATATTTAAAATGACTTATAAATTTTGCCTATCGTAGACAATCCTTCCCACTTGAATCTAATAGGTCAGAAATTAAAAAAAGCTGGATAATAATTAAAAACAATTAAGCATAAAAAGAAAAAATTCAATCATTTAGATTATAAAAATATTTTTAATTTCAATAAAATAAATTTAACCTTGCTTATTTCCATCACTTAGCAGCGCAACACACCATTCTAACATATCAAAATAAGATTAAATTAGACTGAAATTTAAAATGTTTGCATGAAATTAACTCAATTAAGTCTGAACAAACAGATGAAAACTTCAAGCGTCAAATTAATTCTGTATTTTATTATGGTTTTTAGGTTTTCTCAAAAAATCATATTATGTGACATTCCAGAACTATCGGGATACGAAAATATCTTCGTTTCTGGAATATTCTTTCTTGCTCCCCACCCACCAGTCTGCTCTAGCACTTTCTATATTCCAATTTAAAACCCCACCCAGCAATCGCCACAGTTTATAATACAGTCATATTCTCTGATCCGATTATAGCATTCTTGATCCTCAATTTTTAAAGTAATGGCGTCCTCTCTTTCTCTCAAAAGGCTGGTTTCTTCTAACCTCATCCCCTCCTCTCTCCGCTTCATCCGCCCATCAGCCGCCATCTCTTCATCACCTTCTCGACTCTTCAATACCAACGCTCTTCGTCAGTTCGACAACGATGACGACGGCGGCCGTGACATCGATGGTGATCGCAGCTCTCTTTCCCGTCGCCGAGATGATTTCTTCACAGGTATTCGGTCATCTTCTCAATCTCAAGCATTCCTGAAAACGGAAAAACAGAGCTTTTTCTCTAGTTTGGTGTACAAGTTTTATCCTTCAGTCATTTTTCAACGCTCTTCCCTTGATAATTATTTCTGTCTCTATATAATTTTGATTAAGATCGGAAATGTCATTCAATCATAGATTCGTGATATCGTTATTAATGTTTTTTTGGGCATAAAATGCAGACGTGGTGGACCCATTCTGGCCGAGTAGGAGCCTGAGTCAGGTGCTTAATGTGATGGACCAATTCATGGACAATCCTTTCCTCTCCGCCTCGAGAGGCCTGGGGGCCGGACTCGGGCGAGGCTGGGACGTCCGTGAAACTAATGACGCTCTGAATCTGCGAGTAGACATGCCTGGGCTGGACAAGGAGGATGTGAAAATATCGGTGGAGCAGAACACTCTAATCATCAAAGGCGAGGGAGCGAAGGAAGCGGATGGAGAAGAAAGCGGGCGGAGGTACAGCGGGAGGATTGACCTGCCGGAGAAAACGTTCAAGGTTGATGAGATAAAGGCTGAAATGAAGAATGGTGTGTTGAAGGTGGTTGTGCCAAAAGTGAAGGAGGAGGATAGGAATGATGTGTTCCATGTTAAGATAAACTAGGATGAGATGTTGGAGTCTGTTTTGGTTCTTGTGGTGTAGGTCGACTGTTTTAAGGGCTTTTTGTTATCTAACTTTGCAGCATGACTATTAATATATTAAGAGTGTCGTTTATGAAATTCGTATTAATTAATTCCTAGCTAATTATTGCTTGTCACCAAGATTCTTTGTGCAAGTGAAAATAATTACACTTGAGCAAATTAATTAAGCTGAATTAATTATTTGCACATTCTTCTGATACAAATACTCGCTGCTTAAACTCAATAGTGGTATTGAACATCTGGCAACATTTTACATACGAAAATGACCTCACGATGGCAACTACATTCCGAAGAGCTGATTGGATTATCATCCTTAGGCCAGCCTTGTATTTTCTTATGCAGATTTCTTAAGGGAGAAACATTCGGTCTTTCTTGTAAAATGAATTTATTTTTCAACCAGACGTTCCTTATATTGTCTTTCAACTTCTGGCCGCTTTCTCCTACTCTCTTATTCCTCTTAACTGTTTCATCTAATTCCATGCCTTCTTCTCGCTCGTGCTTGTCGTCGCTGCACAGTAAAATAACGCCCACGGTATATAAATCTCCAAAATGTCTGTTTTTGCTGCTGTTTTCAGATTTTCTATTCCAGATTCCAATTTATTGTGACCGAAGTACTCCACCTGAAAATTGGTGAGAATTCAAGCCACTACGATTGTCAAGAAGAAAATTGAACCTTCATAGACAAAAATATAGGGAACTTAATAGGAACTAATTCAAACAATTTGTCCTTTTTGGAAGAATTTTAAAATTTAGGATTTTTTTTAATAAACGATTAGTTATACTAAAGTTATTCGTATAATTAAAAATTTATTAATAAACATCAAAAAATTAATTAATATATCTTGAAGAGAATATATACATAAACACGTTCCAGAGGAACTTAAAAGCACATGGGAGAAAGAAAAAAAAAAGACAATTATTTTTTAATCAAAAAATTTAAAATGATTTTTCCTGCGTATTACCAGTTATTAAGTTATATCTAATACAAATCATATCATATGTTAGTCTCTTAGTAAAATTATATATTTGGAGGATGGTTTCTAACTTTTATATAAATAGGACTTTGATTACTTAAATAGATGAACTAATAATCCTCATTTCAGGATTGAAGCTTGTACAAGTAGTAACTTATTTGGATTAATAAATTATTGATACACATTTGTTCTTAAACTGCTTTGCTAAAATATCAGATTCTATCTTATTATTTGGATTAGTGAATTATTTATCCTTATATATACGTACAATCAATTGTAGTTTTCAATTCATTGCTTCTTTCTTTCAACATTCTTACTTCTGATTTTTTCTTGTTGGTGTTTTTATGATCGGTAAATTTTATGTTTATTTATTTATTTATTATTATTATTATTGATGTCTAATGATAGTGGTTTTGGATTGTTGAAGGAGATGAACAACGTAATTGCTTTTATATTATCAAAAAATTTTATTTTGATCAAAATGTAGTTTTTAATTTATTCATTTTATGTTCATGTTTTATTATTTCTACTTATGTATGAGGATATTAACACACTTATTTAAATATGAACGAAAAATGACATGATTTGTTAATAAAATTTCAAAATTATCTTATATATTACAGGTTTATATGTAAAATTAAATAGATTTGAATATATAAAACATATATAATAATTTTAATCAAATTATATATATATATATATATATATATATATTATTAATTAAATATAAAAATATTATTTTAATCTTACTAAGAAAAAAGCATTTGAATATATCTATAAACGTTTTAAATTCATAATAGTATAAATTATCAGTTAAAATAAAAAACAAATTGTTGTCAAATATATATAAAATTAAATAGGTATAAAAAAATCAAGTATTAAAGTTGAATTTTGGAATAACAGATAGTTATAAAAAGTGAGATAGTTATTTAAAAAAGAAAAAACAAGAAAGTAAGATAGATAAAAATGAAGACTTTTTATTGATTACTTGTGTATCTATACATTTTATTGATTATTTGTGTATTTATACATCCAAGAATACATAAAAATTATTCACAATTCAATATCTAGTAATTCGTGATATTACCATAAATTTATCAGGATTTCTGAAGAATATTGAAGTTTTGTGTAATTATATTATATAAAAAAAATAAGAATATTGAAGTTTTGTGTAATTATAGTATATAAAAAATAATAATGTGAAATATCTTTGCCTAATATGTAGGTTCTAATAATGTCATCATGTATTATTTTTGTTACAATTGTGTTTGGTTGTTGAACAATTATATAATTGCATAAATTTAAATGGGAATTTTTAGAAGAAGTCGATGAATGTTGTTTAAGATTTATGGTAATGGTATAATTAATGTCAAATGTAATCTTGAAACTAGTCGATTATTTAATTGTCTTTAGTAAATTTTAGTTTTACTTTATCAAAACACTATCAATATACTAGTGTAGAGTTAAAACATATTTAATAATGTGAATAAAATTTAATATTTTTCTTAAAAAATTTAATATTTGCTAAGAAATTTAGTATAAGAAATTAATATTTTTATTTAATATTAATGTAAATTACATTAGTAAAGATAAAAAATAATTTTTATAATAATAATAATGACTAATGATTAATAGTCAGTAATTAAATATTAAGCTTGTGATATAAAAGTCTTAACAGTTTTCTTCTAACTGAAAATGTGTGAAAAATATTAATTTTACTTTCAGAAATATATTTAATTGTTCTAAATATACATCATATTTTTTATGTTGGTTAATTATCTATTATCACTTAATCAAATTCTATTCATATATTAATCGTAAAACTTTTGATATCATGTATGACCAATTATAAAATACTTTTAATGCAAAAGTAATATGAACTAAAATTACTAATTTTTTAAGAGGAATACGTATTATTAAATTAAAATACACTTATACATTAGATTGGAAAGAAGGGGGTTAGGAAAAAGAATTCTTTGTACATTGGTTAATGTTTAAATATGTATTACTATTTTGGAAGAGGCAAAAAAAATTCTTTGGACTCGTTTTTTAATTTTTGTAACATTGTTTTAGTAAAGCAATTGTTTATAATTTCCTTTTCTAAATTAATATCTCTCCGATTAGCAAAGTAATTTTTTTTAATGCATTTCCCTAAATTAAAACCTCCCCATTGACGCAATTTTTAGTATTTCCTAAACAGATAGCCTACTTTTGTAACTATAATTCAATGTAAGAAACACACCCTTGAAAGAAATATCACACATCCTTCCATTTATATAATATAACTTTGTTTTTTCTTAAAATATCCTTCATCTTCTGGTTGATTTATAATATATGTTCTTCATGTCGAGTAAAGATTTGAGATTTTTATTAAAAGCCATAACTCATCCTATAAAATAGTAAGAATGAAAAGAAAAGAAAAGACAAAAAAAATAAAAAATTCAGAACTTAGAGATATGTATATGCATACCACTCCACGCCTAAACAAAGCCTCTGGATTTCCACTCTCCTTGCATCGATCAAAGAAAGAGGAAGCCTGTTGGGTGTTACGCCATATAAGGATGGGAAATTTTTCAAGGGATACTTTGCTATATATCTGCTTGTTTTCAGTTGCCTCAAACATATCCCTACAGCTGCATGAATATTTATATAAAGCATCAACTTAAAAATAATAATACAATGATCAGAACTAAAAATACACATTATATATGTTTACCATAGCTTGGCACCGAACAAATCAGCAATTGAAGAGGAGGCAACATGAGCTAGAATTTCTGTCACCAACTCGGTTGGCAGTGCCAAGATGGAGGGAACTCCTCCGTTCATGATTTTGTTTCTCTTCTTCTTTTTTTTGAGCAATAATCTTGATGGGTTTTCTTGCCTCTGTTTCATCTTTTCATCCTTCTTGATCCTGTTCCTGTTATTACCATTAACCAAACAAACGGAGAGAAAGAGAGAGAGAGAGAGGCTGCCCTCTATATATGCTGGAACCAAAAAAATTTAATGATTCCTCACACAGGACGGACGAAAATTTAGCTAGGTTACTCCATAAAACGATTAGTTATCACATAACAAGCGTAGGTGTTTTTATTATTCTTTCTTTTAGGATTTCCTTTCTTGCAAAAGTTAGGACAACACTATAATAAGCTTGCTATAATACCATAATTAATATAATTTAAGTATTTAAATAATAATTTCATTAGTATGTTAATTATTTATCGTTTTAAACAAAATGTACTAAAAAATTATTACAAATAATTAAAATTTTATACGATGGCAACACTATATTGTAAATTCACTCAAAAGTTGTTAATTGGTCTAAATATTTCATCCAAAGTAATTGGAATATTAGTTTTACGATATCTTATTTTTAGGAAATTACTAAGTATATAATGTTGGACATAAAGATATTTTGTGTTATGGGTAAGCTCTCCATGGGCTGGTTAAGTTAACGTACTCAAAATTAAGAAAAAGTAGAAAGGGTAAGTAGTTTTTAATGTTGTGGAATAAGGGTAGGTCCTATTTAAAATTTAATATCCTTAGATAGAATTACTCTAATAGTAATTTAACAGCACAATATATCACTACAATTATACCCTACAAAATAACTATTGAAAAATAAAGACAATAACATCAGAATTTAACGAGGTTCGGTCACTTATACCTACATCCTCAGACACTATTAAAATTATATTTCACTGAGAAAAAAACTACAAAGTGCAATATGAGAAAAATATTGAAAATTGCCTAAGAGATGAGTAGACAATTTTGGGATGATTAAACTGAAGAAATTAAAACTCTATTTATAACAAAAAAAATTTTCATTCCCTTTATTATTTTTTCGATGTGGAATATGACTCTATTTATAATAAAAAAAAAACTCTCTTCCTTTTGTTATTTCTCCGATGTGGGATTTCAAAATAAGCCAACAAAATCAAGAAAACTTTTCATTAGATAAAATTTTCAAAAATCTTATTTATTCAGTCAATTTCTTGCAAAACAAACTAGGCATACAATCGAGTCGGGTTTGGGGACTGCCATTCCTCCTCAGTTCCCGCCCTATTCAAGAATTCAGCGGGCGGGCTTTCCTAATGTTGGGAACCCAACAACAAGGCAGCCATTGATGGGCATGAGAGAGGAGTCTCACCAATGCCCAAAAATTTTTTTGGGTCAGCCTAGCCCAGCTAAGTTACGGAAATTATCAGTCTTTTTAAAATCAAATTAGTCATTAAACTAATTAATTAGTTAAATTTAAATTTAATTAATTCAACGAATTCAATTGATACAGTTTAATAAATTATTATTTTAAAATAAGAAAAAAACTATAATATGGGAAAATAATAAAAATATTATTAATATTTATATTGTGAGTAAAAGAATGTAATAATGGATTTGAATTGATTTTTAAATTAATTAGTTTTTAACTATAATCAAATGTGGTTTTTAATTTTATTGATATGATAAGTTAATTCAATCCAGTCCAGAACTCTGAGTAAGTGTTGAGAACCAAGTAGCTAACGGAGTTGCCGAGGATAATCTTCAGGGCTGTCTTTTTCCTTTGTTTGTCTTTGTTTTCCCTGCTCAGTTGCAGGTTTTGTTGAACTCTGACGTTTCTTGTTAAAAAAAAAAAAAAAAAAAAAACAACAGAGAGTCAGTCCCACAACTGGTTCTTTTCTTGATCATGCTTCTCTTTTGGTCCGTGTCTACATGGATACTCTCTCAGTTTTACAATAATAAACGTTTTAGATAAATATAAATATAAATATATATATATATATATATATATATATACATTAAAAAATTACTAAATAGTTTTAATATTAATTAAAAAGGATAAATATATCCTTTACATATTATATAAGCTATTAAGTAGCTTTAATCTTAGTGATGAAAATAAAATTAAAAAAATATAATAAATAATATATTAAAATCATAAAATGATAGATAATATGAAATATTTTTTTTAAATGATTATTATTGTAAAATGGAGGATTATTTTGAACTCCTTTGTCATTTACCGCACCCTTGCATCTTTTTACACTGGTGAAGTAGCGAGTAGAGTGTTGTCCATGGAACCTTTATATCCAGGATATTAAATTCTCCACCTCTTTAACTCATGCAATCACCATATCTGTTTTGCTTTTTATTAGCTAGCAAAAAAATTATTGGGAAAGCTAACAGAGGTTACTGAGCAATTACTGAAAATCAGTTTGTCACACACCTTATTAAGTTAGATTTTTCAAAGAAATTGTTTTAAATTTAATTGTAAAACCCATTCATTCATTTTGAGGTCATCAGTTTCTTTAGTTTTTAATTTTTATTGATTAAAAAATAAATAGTTATATGTTAAAATTAAAATTTAATTATTTACTTTTATTTAAAAATTAAAATTATCCAGAGGATCGGAAACCATTCTCTTCATTAAATTTCTACAACCTACCCATAGCTTATCCATCAGAAAATGAAAACAAAAACTTATCCAACGCCACATGATCAAATCATCAAAAGCTTGAAATGTCACAATATGAATTAAACTACTCCTCACCAAAGACATGCAATTAATACCCTTCTTTTCAATGATATAAGCAAATACCAAATAAATACAACTTTATTTCTATCGATAGAAACAATATCCCCATCTTCTCTTCTCCATTATCTATTCAGAAAAACAAATGCCATAAGCCCCAAATTATTGAACCAGCCAGAACGGGAAATTTCTATGTTCTTTCTCAAAAGCTTGTTTCAATCCAAGTATTATTGAAACAGACGACCATTCTTCGCATAGCCAAGAAATTGAGAGCCGCGTGCGCATCACTCCTTGCGGCATCATCATGGTCCCTCCCTCCATTGAGCACAATCCATCCATATTCCCATGTCACCTGATTCGCTTAATCCACGTAGTATCATGGGCCCCGGTTTTGGAACTGATCGTTGGGTTGGAGGCTGCGATTCTTGGCAGGAGTATATGCGCTGGACGTCAGGGATCATCCTTTTGGCATATGCGAATATGCTTTCCCTCCTTCGGACGCAGGTTCTCTTAACAATTGAAATTTAAATGCTGGGAGCTCTAGGATTACGATAATACCCTTCCTAGTGTGTGAAAATTAGTGTGGTGGCACAGTGGACGAGGCCGCTAATTTTGTGCCATTGTTCCGATTTGCCCTTGTTTTACTGCAGGCCGTACACTAATGGCCGTTGGATTTAGTGACAAAGATTCCATTGAAATTTACGGATTTGACAGTAAAGGATTCGGCTACACCATAAGCGTTGGAGCTCGACTAATGTGGGGATATTTTATTCCTTATATATATATATATATATATAGTTTACATTTTTTTTAGAAAATTATTTAGAGATAGAAAATAAAAAAATAAAATTATTTTCTTCATTATTTTTTTCTTGATGTTTGAATAAAGAAGAAATTAGAGAAAATAAATTTTATTGTTCTTAATTTATTTTTTCTCCTCATATTTGGATTAAAAAATGAGAAAAATAAATTTATTTACTCTACTTTAATAGAAGTATTAAGGTGAAATATAAATTTATTATAATTTCTTTCAATTATAATATTTTTTCTCTATTTTGGAAGGAGATAATGAGGTAAAATAATTGTTATTTTTTTCCTCTTATATTTTCATTTCCTTCCCAAACAGGGAAAATTTTCCTTCATTTTTTATTTTTCATCTTTATTTTACTTCCCTCCTTATTTTTCACCTTCCCAAACATAAAGTTAAAATTTTTGCATATAGATTAAGGATTGCATTTAATAAGTATTATTATATAAATAAAAAATTATATTATCTTTAATTAATTATATGCATAAATTATTGTAATTAATTATATGTATAAATTATTGTGTATTTCTAAAAATAAATTATTATAAAAAAGAAAAATGATAAAGTTTAAAAAAATTAATTAATGTTTATAGAAATTTGTAAAACGACATGTATTAAAAAACAAAAACTCTTCTTTTGAATGACATATATTAAGGAATATATGGAGTATATTTTATGTTGAATTTTATGGTCACGTTATAATATAATATTATTATATAAAATTTTGATAAAATTATCTAAAATAATAAATAAATACACATATTAATAAAATTATTATTTAAATATTTTTAAAAATATATTAATTATAATATCGTAATACAATATCATATGAATCCTTATATTTATAACCCGCGTTAACATGAAAATTTTTTTAATGTATATTGAGTATATACATTTAATAAATAAAATAATTAGAATTAAGTTAAAAATATGAGTATTTTATATTAAAAAGTAAAGGATGTTTTTAGTAATTTTAATTGACTATTATGAGATATTATTTGAACTGTCGTTCATCTGTTAATATATATTTACCCATAAATCGTGAGCATTTAGTTTTTTTTGTTTTGTTTGCAAAATAAGTACATATTTTTTAATATTTTTATTTATTTCCTATATTTTCTAACACAACATTTTTATATCTATTTTATTTACATTCAATAATATTTATAGAACATCCAAATATATTTTTAATAAAAACAATAATTATATAAAATTTATTTAATTTTAATTTTTAAATACATAATATAAGAATTATTGATTCACTTTCTATAATGGTTTTCATTTAGTTTGTATATCATTAATCAATTTTCTGTAACTATATTAAGAAAAAAATATATATCAATATGGCTCGAGGGCTATAATATTATTTATATAGTTTCGAAATTATATCCATCATGTTTCACATTTTAGTATACTATCCTGATGAAGATATGTATGGAAATAGATGCAATGTTGCAAATAATTATTGTGTGTGTGATTTTGTTGAAATAATTTCAATGAAATGGGTTTTGTAAATAATAATTTTATCTTTAATGAGTGTTATTGGATTTTGAGAAGAAACGATGTAAAGAATAATTTATATTTGTTTTTAGTTGATTGTCATTCTTCTAAGTTAAGATCATGAAGATTATTTGAGTTATAGAGAGAAAAAAGGGTATACCATTAAAATTTAAATAAAAACTGAGGGTGATATAGGTATTTCATATTGAGTTAATAAAATTTTTAATGGAATTAAAAATATAATAATACTTTAATATATTATAAAAATTAAAAAATTTAATAATTTAATATGACAAACATATAGAAATTAATGCATTTAATCCATTAAAAAAGAAAATATAAAAAATTAAATAATTTAATACGATAAAACCTGTAGAAGTTAATGTACTTAATTCATTAAAAAAGAAAAACAAACACCTCTTGATTGTTAAAATACCTTCATGTGCCGCTCAATAGCAATATGACTAGATTATTCAATTGAATCGATAAAAATAAAGAATTGATTGAATTTAATTAAATGTTAAAAATTAATCCCTTAAAAATAATTAAAATTAGAAAAAAATTGATAAAGCTTGAAAAAATTACCAAAAATAAAAATTGAATTAAATTAGTTCAATTTAAAATTATTTTATTTTTTTGAAAATTTTAAATTTGTTTTAGAAATTATAATATTTTACTCAAAATTTAAATTTTAAAAAATAATTTTCATTATTTTATCATGTTATATATTTATAATTTTTAAATATTTTTAAGTATTATTTATATATTTTTTTAAAAAAATATTTTATTAAATCATATCGATCAAACTGATTAAACTAAAAACTAAATTAATCATTGCTCAATGGTCATAATCCTTGCGCGTAAAAAGAAAAGACATTATTCATATATTTTTAAAAAAATAAAAAATATTATATTAAATTATATCGATTGAATTAATCAAATTAAAAAAATCAACGAATTCGATTTCTAGGTGGAGATTAAAAACAATGCCCAATGGTCGTGGTCCTTATGCGTAAAACCAAAGACATTGTAGTGGACTTTGTGAGTTTACAACACGCGTGTGCGCATCTACAAATAATAATAATATAATAATAATTAAAAAAAAAAAAAAAAAAACACTAGTGGAGCAAGCCGCGAGGGCTTCGCATAAACAAAGTTTTTTCCAATCAGTTTAAACGACACACGTTAAGAGGAAATTTGGTGTCGATATGCTTTTTTTCTGTTTTTAATTTCAAAAAATTAATAGTACAAAATAACGCCAAATTTTTTATTTTTATATTTATCAAAAAAATTAAATTTAAACAACACACGTTAAGAGGAAATTTGGCATCGATATGCTTTTTTCCTGTTTTTAATTTCAAAAAGTTAATCATACAACAAAATTTGAAATTTTTTTATTTTTATTTTTGTCCAAAAAAATTGTAAAAATTTTAAAATCATAAAATTTTAATTAATTAATTAAAATATATATTAACACTATTTAAAATTTATTATTATAATTATATTAAGCTAAGAATGTATTTCTCTTCGGTTAAGGGCCCCCATCATAGACGTAATATGGTCGAGCTGAGACATGCGGCACCCAAGAACATGATTGTTATCCAATGAATTATAAGGCCATGGTTAAGGCCACGCTGATCAATGAGGGGGTTTTTTTTTTTTTTTTTTTTTAAATGTTTAGCTTGTGTACTTCAATAATGCATGTCATTCCATCTAAAATTAATTTTTTATATTAATTAGAAGTATTTTTCTATTTTGAGCTCAATTAAATCCATTGTCAATATGAAATATATACAATTAATTATATCTTTTTTAGTAATAAAAAAACCATTTTAAAACTTAAATCATTATAAAAATTGAAAAAATAATATCAAAAAGAGAAACAACCTAGATTATTCAAGATTATCATAAATATAACATGGAATCTAGGGTTAGTTAAATCTCTGTTCCATTAAGCCCCTGTTTGGGAGGAAGAAAAATAAGAGGATAAAATAAGGAAGAAAACTCATTTTCTTCTATTTGGGAAGAGAAGGAAAATAAGGAGGGAAAGAAAAATTAAAAATATTTTTCTCTATCTTTTCTCTCTTAAATAGAGAGAAAAAATATAAGATTGAGAGGATTTTTATGAATTTATAATCTTGCCCATACACTTTTATAAAAATTACACTGACACTTTGTATTTTAAATTTTCATTTTGAGTAGAACATATGTTATGAATCGAGGATTTCATCTGAACGTTCATTGAAAATATCAAATGATATGTTACGTGTCTATGATTTAAGAATTCAAGATAACTTGTAGATGCATTAATCAAAGATGGGATCAACATCATCATGAAAATGAAATCCTCCTTTGTCATTAATATTTTATCAGCCATCAAATAAGTGGATATTTGATCAAATTAGTATCATTTTCTACTTTTGCTCCAACCAACATTAATTTTATGAATTTGATAATCCAAAATAGAACTCTTACAATTGTGAATCTCCTTAAAAAACATGTGTTTTAAATCATAATAAAGTAATAATATAATTTTAAAATTAAATCCACATATTGTTGTTAATTATATGAAATTTTATTGTATATAATGAATTTATAATGAATTGAAGTTATTTTATTTTTTGATTTAAAATCAACATAAAGTGAATTTAAATTATAAAATTAGTAAAATAATTTTATCTAAAATTTTTACTTGAAATTAATTGTCTCAAAATAGTATGACCTTTTTTATTTAGTGTTTTTTTAGTTTTGTATTTACCAATTGATATTCAATGATTGAATATTGAAACATTGAAAAATAATGTTTGATAAGTATTAGCATTTAACGTATAATTTTAAAACTAATGTTCAATATTTAAAAAATATAACTCAATGTATAAATATATTTTTTTTAACATGTAAAATATCAAAAACTAATGTTAAATTTTTTTTAGTATTAACATTATATTTATCATTATAAAATTTTTATTTCATATAAAATCAATTAAAATATAAAATAATTATTTTTTTATCATTACACAATACAATTATATATCCAAATGTTTTATTGAATAAAAGATAAAATTAGAAATATATGAAATAATATTTTTCTTTCATTCTATATTTTGTTTTTCAAACAAAGAAAAATAATTTTATTTTTCTTCCTCTCTATTTTATCCAGACATAAAAAAGAAAAATAAAAATATATTTTCTCTTTATTTCATTTTCCCCCTACATCATTTTCCCAATTTGTGTAAATGATTCAAATGCATTATGCAAGTTGTTGCGTGTCATACATTATGAAGTTAACAAATAATTGAAAAAAAATTGATAGGCACAAGTTTGAATTATAGGGCATGGCAATTGCACAACTACTTTTTGAACACGAAGGGGTTATTTTGAGTTTTTGATCCAGCTCTATCCCGTGTATACAGATTTTTTTTTTTTTTTTCAAACTTACTAAAATAGTACCACATATATTACAATATTAGATCCTATATTATTATATTGTATAAATAATTTAAAGATAATTTATAAATATTAATAATAAAAATAATAATTTTGACTTCAAGAATTATTCCATATTTGGTAACAATCGTAATATAGTTATTTAATTCTTTTATGTTAATTTTTAGCATTACATTTAAAGATAGTTTTGAAAACTGTGTTTGATTTTTTAAAAAATTTTTTTTATTACTTTATATGACTTTAAGCTACTACTATTAATTGATAGTAATTGGACACCAATATTATTATTATGATATGAATCGGAATACTAAAGTCTCGTACACTTCACTCTTACCATCTAGGCAAGAGGTGACTTGCTACTTTGTATGACTTATACTAAAATATAATTTTGAAAATAAATTTTTTTTTAAAAAAAATCTAGCTAAAATCACAGTTTACCAAACCTTAAATACTCTAAAAACAGAGCACATGTTAAACTCATTATCGAAGAGATATCTAGCTTTTCTATAAAGTCAATATAGACGATAAAAAACGCAAATTCATTGTCAAAAATAAAAATTATATTTTATATTCACTATTAATTATAAATAATTATACATCACGTCACTAAATAATTTAAACAAGTTCATTCAAAGTATACTTTCTTTGTTTTACAATATATGTCATTTTTTAAAAAAATTATTTTAATATAATTGTCATTCTATATTACTTATGTAATATTAATGACTTGTTTTTAAATTTACTATCATCATTTTATCCTCTCTTTTTTCTAATTAAACATTTTGTTATTAGTGTTAGTGTAAAGTTTTAGTTGAAAATAATTAAGAGTATATTAGTCAATATCAATTAAAATTATTTTATTAATCTAAGTGCCCAACTCTAAAAAGACAAATATTTTCAAATAAAGGGAGTATAAAAAAATAATGCACAAAATTCACTAACATGAAGATAAAAAATATCTCAAAATTATTCAATTAATATAAATCTAAAAAATATATCTATTAAAAAAATAAATCTGAATTCTATTAGATTATAAATAAAAAATGAAATCATCACTCATCAACTTTTTTTGAGAAAAAATAAAATGATTTTATTAATTAAAAATATAGAATAATATAGAAATACAAATTTTACAATATAAAAATCCAAAAAAATAAAGTTTTATACTAAAAAAAGTATATAACAAAAATCTCGTTTTAAGAAGTTAAATTGAATTGATGAAGTTTTAAATTTGGTCAGTCACCGATATATATGCTTCACTTGATGATAATTTTTTAACCATTATTCGCCACATATTATTTTTCTTTGTGTTTGATTTAGTAGTCTTCAAATGTAGATTTATTACATATATTAAGGATTGTATTTCATAAACTATCTTTCAATCATAAATCTAAAAAATCACAATATTTTTTTAAAATGAAAGCATAAATAAAATACTAGTAAAGATCCATGTTTTAGTAGAACAAGAAACCTCAAAATTTGTTAATAATAGTAGATACGGTGACAAAACCTAAAAATTTCACTAACAATAAGGTACAAAAACTCTATATTTAACAAAACTGAAGAAAAATCAATAAATTATAAGGAATATAAAACTTATTAAAGAAAATTAAAGGAAGCAATATGAAAAAAAAAAA
>CATIWR010448170.1:0-28250 GCA_949677035.1 Omphalea diandra | reverse complement strand
AGCGGGCTAACCACTGAAGTTAAGTCTGTTGAGATGCATCATGAAGCTCTCCAGGAAGCCCTTCCTGGTGACAATGTTGGCTTTAACGTGAAGAATG
Source organism: Omphalea diandra (assembly GCA_949677035.1). Taxonomy (NCBI): domain Eukaryota; kingdom Viridiplantae; phylum Streptophyta; class Magnoliopsida; order Malpighiales; family Euphorbiaceae; genus Omphalea; species Omphalea diandra. The sequence continues at coordinate 28,153 of CATIWR010448170.1, read as the reverse complement.
TGGCAGTGAAAGATCTCAAGAGAGGTTATGTTGCATCCAACTCCAAGGATGATCCTACCAAGGAGGCTGCCAACTTCACATCACAGGTCATTATCATGAACCACCCTGGTCAGATTGGAAATGGATATGCACCAGTGCTCGACTGCCACACCTCTCACATTGCTGTGAAGTTTGCCGAAATCCTGACCAAGATTGATCGTCGATCAGGCAAGGAGCTTGAGAAGGAGCCCAAATTCTTGAAGAATGGTGATGCTGGGTTTGTGAAAATGATTCCAACCAAGCCCATGGTGGTTGAGACCTTCTCTGAGTATCCTCCATTGGGTCGTTTTGCTGTTAGGGACATGCGTCAGACTGTTGCTGTGGGTGTTATCAAGAGCGTTGAGAAGAAGGATCCAAGTGGAGCCAAGGTCACCAAATCTGCTGCTAAGAAGGGAGGAAAGTGAACCGTGCGGTCTGCATATTTTTATAGTCATGTGAAAATTTTATGTTGCTATGCTAATTTTTGGAGATGCTTCATTTGTATTTCTGTTTTGACGATTCTGTGTTCATTTTCTAGCTGCAGCACCCAGAATTGGGTGCTAGACAGGCGGTGGCATCATAGATAATATTTCTAATATTGTGCTTTTATGAACCAATTTTATTTGATGTTTTAGATATTAGCTTTTTATCTATTTTTCGTTTCCCCTTTTTGTTCTAAATGTTCTTACCGCGGCTTGACTCAGTTTCTAAACTGTTAAAAAATTCAGGTGACTCGAGTTGTTGACTCGCCTTTTTTTTGAAGCATGCGTAATTCTGGTTTTGAAGCAATTGTTTAGAATTACTTTCCCTATTCCTTATTCGTGTATCTGGTTTAAATAAAATTTAAAATCTGATCGCTCAGTAATGTTTCGCAATTTTTTCTTTTTAACCTAATTGGGTACGGTATGCTTGTTTTTAAAATCAAACGAATTGGTTCGGTTAGTAAAATATGAAAAAATACGTGAACTTATTTTAAAAATAAAAAAAATAATGAGATGGTAAAATAATTAAAAATTGATTAAAATAATTCTGTGTTAAAAATATAATTTTACATATTTTAAAAAAATGATTAATTTTAGATTTTAACTTAGATTTTTTTTATTAATCTCAATCCGTTAAAATCATTCCTTGATTTTAATTTTATTGTTCGGACAAGCTGATCGGATTATATGATGCACCAAAACGATGGATACAGAATGTATGTCGTAGCTGCCAATTAATAATTCTCATCGTGGCGGCAATTTCTTTCCAAGAGTTAGGTCTGGGTCATTATTGTGGCATGAAGCTGCCAATGGAGAACATTGAATTTTTTCACCTTGATTCTTTAAGTGCTCGATCCAAATTTAGTTTTATATAACCTATAATTAATTGCCATCCAAAAATCTTTATATTATATATTTTTACCTAAAATATTTTTTGTAGCAAAAAACAAAAAATTAAAATTATTATGGCTCTGTATATTCCATGGACAAATAAATATAGTTTTATAAATTAAGAAATATTGAAATCCTTTAGATTTTGAAAGATTTTTTAATATATATATATATAAAGAAAAATTGTACATTTATGAGATTTGAAGTTTAATATATGCTCGTAAATTGAAAAAAAAAAAAAAAACTCAATTTTTTCTACCTAGAAAGATAACAAGGGGGGAACGTATCATTATCAATGATAATTAGGATATGCACATTCCTAGCCCTTTTTTTCAAATGATTTTTACGGTTTATTGTGTATCTTTTGGAGTAAATCCTTATTTGACAAAGTAATAAGAGATCTAATATATATTTTCCCACTTATTAATTTTCGTGTTTAATTTACTATATTGATCTCTTTTATTGAACATGTATATAATAAGCAAAAATTCTCTAAGTTATATGATTAAGATTGTGAGAGTTTGTCTCATGATATAAGAGATCAATAATAAAAGGTTAAATACGTTGATTTTCCAGCAATTTGTCATATTATATTATTTAGTTATTTATTTTCTAAAATTATATTATATTTTTATTTTGTTATACTAAATAAGACTTTTGTCCATTTTTTACTCAATTTTCGTCAATCAAAAATAAGAAAGTCAATGAATTGAATTTTAAAATTTCAAAATTATCCTTTTCTTTCCCAATCCCCAATCTCTTGTCTTCCCTCAGTCTCCTTCCTTTTTAATCTTGTTGCAAACCTTTTAATCTTTAATCCTTCATTAATAAAAAATGAATCCAATAAAAGGGATTCATTTATTGATCAATCTTTCACTGATAAACCAATCCTTCACTTTTAATCCAATCCTTCATTGATCAACCGTTTAATCTTTAATCCCTAATGCTTTTAGAATTTAGCACAAACACCAACCAATTCTTTAACTAAGAGATAGGTTGAGGTAAGTATTTGAACGAGAGGAAGGGTAATCATTGAAAACCAAGAACAAGCTAATCTCCATCACCGAATTCGAAGTTTATCGACATAATCTACTGTTCTTCCCCTGGTAATTCACTGAATTAAAGCAATCTTTATCTCTTCACTATCTTTATCTTTGAACATCCATCTACTTCTTCCTTGTGAGTGCATTTTGGGCATTAACGAGGAGGGTCAGCGGTGGTGGGCAAAGGGGCCAACACTATGGTAACTTTTCTTTCTTGCTTTGTTTGAGATTTTGAAATTTTATTTGTGGTTTTTATATTTTTGTTCTTGTTTAATCCTTCAATTCAATGGATTTCAAAAATTAATTTTGTTTTTGCCTTTCGATCCTCTCTCTCTTTCTCTCTTACAACATGTATGACTTTCAAATTCAGTTGAAGGAGATCTTATGGGACTTGGAATGGATTTTTGAATTCAATTTTGCAAATGATTAGAAAAGTAGATTCAACAAACGTGATGTCTTGTCATGCTTCCTTTTAATTTTCTGGTTTATGAATATATGTTTTCTTTTGATTTTTGATGTTTTGGGTAGGTTCTAGGATCGATTTTATGATGAATGAGAAAAACTGCATGAATTCTGAGGATTGGTGAACTGAGGAAGAGATAGTCATCGAAGAAGGAATCTGATTCTATACTTTTTTTTAATGATTTTATTGTTTATTCTTTAGATTTACATTTAAACTTTCACATTTCAAATTAATATGCTGCTGGGTTGTTGTTTTTGTAACCATTTTTTTGTTGACATATTTCTTGTTTTTTTTGAATTTTGAGGATTCACGAATTTATTTATGATAGTTGGGCATTGTTAGGTAGAAACTGAAAATTCAAATGAAAATAGAGAGTGATATGAACATTTCATATGATTTTAACATAACATGTAACAGAATGTAATAGATGAAAAATGCCAAGATATTTTGGTATAATTTTAGAAAATGAAAGACTAAATAATATAATAGGGCAAAATCCAGAAGTTGCTAACCCATATAATTATTAATTAGTAATTTTTTTTTTATCTTATTGTTATATATGATATATATGTTATTTAATAATATATATATATATATATATATATATATATTTTATAAAATTTTAAAAAAACAATGGTTAGATTAATATAATTTAAGTTATTTTTAAATTTTATCATTTAAATTGTTTTAAGCATTTTTTTCTTGCTTTGTGCGTGTTTTCTTCATTTTTTAATACGTTTCTTTTTCATTAGTTATTTTTATAGTTTTTAATTTAATAATATGATATAATAATAACGTATAATTCTTAATTATCTATTTACTAACATATTAACTTGATAAATAATAAATATCTATTTATAAATAATTTTAAGAAATACTTAATTATATATATTAATCGATTGTGACATCTTTCTCTCATTATAAATTTTTATAAAAATAAAGCAAAAATAATTTTCTTTTAGCTTATCGAAATTGCTTGTTCCTATTAATTATATTGAGGCTAAAGAAATAGTTTGTTTTGCTGAACCAAGTTAAAAATGTGAAAGTTTCTAAAATTACATTAAATTGCTTATTGCATTAAAAAAAAACTAAAATCACAGTCAAATTATTTTATTTTGAACGTTTAAATCTCTAAATATAAAAAAAAAGAAGATATTTACTAATAAATTAATAAATATCAAAAAGTTAAATCTGAATTTGAGCAGTAAAGATTTAAAGCTCTCAGATTTTATAAACAGTGAAATAATCATTAATAAATTATAAACATAATTCATGAGACATTAAAATGTAAATATACTTTATTTTTTGAGGAATATTGTAAATTTTATACAATATGTAAGTTCTAAATTAAGTTTAATTTTAAAAATAAAGTAATAAATTAATTGAAAACTCAATTAAGTGCATAAACTCGCGAACATATTCAAGTAACTCAAACTCAAATTTAATTCATAGGCAATCAATCAATATATATATATAATTTCAACTGTATAACTAGTTTTAAAACAGTTATTTGTTATTTATTAAATAACTATGTATAATAAAGTAATGTGTTATTATTTTATATTATGTCACATAAAATTGTCATATCAAAACATTTATAAATAGCAAAAAATCAACTATCATATAAAAATATTCTAAATAATAAATTAAAAATTTTAAATAGGAATATCATATAAAAATTTTTTGAATATAAACCTAAAAAATAAAAAATTTTTAAACAATTTCTAAATAGGAAATTAAAAAAACTTAAAAAGTATAAATTCTAAGAAGAAAACTAAAATTTAAATAATTTAATTAATTGTTTAAAATTATGAGTATAAAAAAATTTCATACAAAGAAAATTTTAAACAGAAAATTAGAAAACTTAAAAAAAGTAAGAAATTTTTTAAATAAATTTTAAATAGAAAATTAGGAAAACGTAGAAATAAAAATTTTAAATATGAAACCAAAATTTAAAATAATTTAATTAATTATTTAAAATTTCGAGTATATAAGGAATAACAAGAATATAATGGATCATAAAAAATTATTTTCTTAAAGTTTAATAAAATTTCTCTTAAAATCGTATATACAAAATTAAAAATATGAATCAATAAATAATTTTTTTATCACATCTATTTCATATAAGTATATATATATAATTTATAATTATATATTAAATTTATTTTTATTATGAAATACTTAATATTATTTATTTGATTGTTTGTGAAAAATTACTTTATTTAATAAAATTTCTTTTAAAATTATATCATATAAGATTAAAGATATATAACAATAAACTACCTTCATATATTATTATAAATTTGAGTAATTTATTTTATTATTTTATGCATTTAATAATAAATTTTAATAAAATATTAATTAGTTAATACTAATAAAATTAAAATAAATAAAAAATATATTACTCCTTCCATTCCTTTTTATTTGACATTTTTAAAACTATCTATTATTTTAAAATATTAATAAGAAAACTTTAATTTTTCATTATACATTGCTATATAACTACTGCATATATTAATTGATTTCAACGGTGTACAAAAATTTTCAAATAATTCTAAGCAATTTTAAAGAGCTATTTTTACATTATGTTCTTTTTTAAAAGAATAATTTAATCATTTTTTCTTCAGTATGTAATTAATTAATAATTTTGAATTTTTATATAACCGAAAAAACAAACGTCAGATGAAAAAGAAACAGAGCTGTTCAATCTTCATTGTTAATGTGGCTAATTTCGGTTGAATTGCAACCCAGTTATGGTGCCGACTAAACATAATCTTATCAAAGGTGACTTAATCTCCAAGCAAAATGGGACAATTTCGTCATTTCATCTCACACAGATGGGGCAAAACCGTAAGATAAATCTATGCCCCACCCACAAAACCCTACCCCGTTTCATCACTATAAATTCTGTCATTTCTAAGTGCTCTGCTCTTGGTATCACTAGTCTGTTTCTTTTTGCCTTTCTTTTATTAGTGTACACCTTTGTAGGCAGGGCTCCTAGGGTTCCTCTCCTTCTCTGCCGACGCCGCCGCAGCAGCAGCAATCTGTTTTAAAGGTGAGCTCCTTTTGACACCAATTTTAATGTATGTATAGATAGATGGGAGATCTAGCAGTCTCTGTCCATGCATTTCATTTCAATTGCAAGGTTTGGCTTTCCATTTTCTCTATATTGCTTATTGACGTTTGTTCATAATACTGCTTTTGTTGTGATTCTTTCATACCATGTTTATTGAAAGTAGTATGTAAATTGAGAAATTATGAATGCATCTCTACAGTATGTAGATTATGGTTTGTTCTTATATGTAATTCTAATTTAAGCTAATTTTGTGTTAGATTATCAGTTTTACAGATATATTATAATGGGTAAGGAGAAGGTTCACATCAACATTGTGGTCATTGGCCATGTCGACTCTGGCAAGTCGACAACTACTGGACATCTCATCTACAAGCTTGGAGGTATCGACAAGCGTGTCATTGAGAGGTTCGAGAAGGAAGCTGCTGAGATGAACAAGAGGTCGTTCAAGTATGCCTGGGTGCTTGACAAGCTGAAGGCTGAACGTGAGCGTGGTATCACTATAGATATTGCCTTGTGGAAGTTCGAGACCACAAAATACTATTGCACTGTTATTGATGCTCCTGGGCATCGTGACTTTATTAAGAACATGATCACTGGTACCTCTCAGGCTGATTGCGCTGTTCTTATTATTGATTCCACCACTGGTGGTTTTGAAGCTGGTATTTCTAAGGATGGGCAGACCCGTGAGCATGCTCTCCTTGCTTTCACCCTTGGTGTCAAGCAAATGATTTGCTGCTGCAACAAGGTATAAATTTTTACCCATGTGTTTGTTTCTGGTTTATTCTTTATCTTGTTGATTGTTTCCACCTATTCCTATAAAGGACACTATCATAGGACAAATGTAACGTTGAGATTATTATTCTGTTAGTAGCATTTATGGACAATGTCCTCAACTATGATGGGCGCTTACTTTATTGGAATATTTCTGTTGTCCATTTGGGAGAGATAGCCTAATGGTTGCTGGTTCCAGATATAAATCGGTGGTTCTTCATATTTGATCCTTTGAGGGTTCAATTCCTTCTCTCTCCTCTTCAAAAATTTGGGGTACTTTCATTATACATTGGTGTATTTCTAAGCATGTGCTTTTTCTCTTTGTTTGTAATTTGGTTGGAACCTTTTTAACCTTATGAATATTAACATCGAACGGAGTAAATTTCCCTTTCTAAAGGATGATAAAAAAAAGTAGGATTATAGTATGTTGAACAAGTGAGGAATTCCTTCTATGTCTTTAGGCTCCTCTGCAACTTGTTTTTGTGTCTGCTCTGTTTGTGTTTATTCTACCTTATTGCCTGGAAAATCTTTCTTTAGTTTAGTTTCTTTACATGGGGTTGCTTTCTTCTGAAATCTAACTTGCTGTAATCGTTCCTTTGATCATACTAAGGTGGTGTTTTCACTTTTTTTTTTTTTTTTATCTTCTTCCCTTACTTTAGATGGATGCTACCACTCCCAAGTACTCCAAGGCCAGGTATGATGAAATTGTCAAGGAAGTCTCCTCCTATCTGAAGAAGGTTGGATACAACCCTGAGAAGATTCCTTTTGTTCCCATCTCCGGGTTCGAAGGTGATAACATGATTGAGAGATCTACCAACCTTGACTGGTACAAGGGTCCAACCCTTCTTGAAGCTCTTGACCTGATCAATGAGCCAAAGAGGCCATCAGACAAGCCTCTTCGTCTCCCACTTCAGGATGTCTACAAGATTGGTGGTATTGGAACTGTCCCTGTGGGTCGTGTTGAGACTGGTATCCTCAAGCCTGGTATGGTTGTGACTTTTGGACCCAGCGGACTGACAACTGAGGTTAAGTCCGTTGAGATGCACCATGAGGCTCTCCAGGAGGCCCTTCCTGGTGACAATGTTGGTTTTAATGTGAAGAATGTGGCTGTCAAAGACCTCAAGAGAGGTTATGTTGCATCCAACTCCAAGGATGATCCAGCTAAGGAGGCTGCCAACTTCACATCACAGGTCATCATCATGAACCACCCTGGTCAGATTGGAAATGGATATGCCCCTGTATTAGATTGCCACACCTCCCATATTGCTGTGAAATTTGCTGAGATCCTAACAAAGATTGATCGCCGATCTGGCAAGGAGCTTGAGAAGGAGCCCAAATTCTTGAAGAATGGTGATGCCGGGTTTGTGAAGATGATTCCAACAAAGCCCATGGTGGTTGAGACCTTCTCTGAGTATCCTCCACTGGGTCGTTTTGCTGTTAGGGATATGCGCCAGACTGTTGCTGTGGGCGTTATCAAGAGTGTTGAGAAGAAGGACCCAAGCGGAGCTAAGGTTACCAAGTCTGCCGCCAAGAAGGGCGGAAAGTGAATGCTGAATGAATAATTTATATTTTTGATACTGTTCGTGAAGTTTTTTTCGTAGATGTTCATTTAGCTATGTTTGTATCATTTTGCTACGTTTGTAGTTAGCTGTGTACATTCTATATGCTTGTGCTGACATCTGGGTGTCAGATTGGCGATGGGCATGCTATACTTTTGTAACCACCATTTTGTTGTGGTGGTTTAAACATTTCTCTGTGGAGTTTATTGATGTTATGTGTGGCACTTTCGTTTATGGGGGCGATTATTTTGGCAAATTTTAGTTTTATGCGTGTTCAAATTTTCTTCTTTACAGGTGAAATTTTTCTATGCAACATCCATAGCTCGTGAGTCTATCGAGGTGGAAATTTGATCCGATATTTGGAAGTACTGCTACGCATTTGCTTCTTTGTCAGGAATATGATCACTTTGCAGACTAGTGAATAAAAAAATAAAATACTATTTAGATTACATTACAAAAGTATATAGAATAAAACTATCATCTATAATTAAACATAATACTGCAAATTTTTGCTTAGGACAAAAAAAACATAGTGAGCTATCGAAAAACCTATGGTTATGGCGATTGGCCTAATTTAGGTGCCAATTTGTACCTTATAAATATAATGATTCAATTTTGATTATCATAAAATTGATCCTTAATATTATTGATATTACGTGAATAACATATAGCATGTAAAATTTAATTGTTTCATAAATATAATTGTGAATTATTGAAGTCTTTGAAAATAATGAAACTCTTAAAAAGAGTATAATTATATTTTGTTAATTTATGACTTTTTTTTATTATTACACAAATAAGATAATTATGTGCTATGTACAATAGAAATTATACCTTAAAAATTCCTAGAATGCTATCTATTCATATAAATATATTAGTCTATACGCACAGAAATTATGACCATAATTAATAAATTAAACGACTTATATTTTTGTTGAAATGATTTTATAACTCTTCCACGTAATTTTTCTAAATTCAATCTTCACAGCGAATAAGATATAATACCAAAAATTGAATATTATTACACGTATCAAATCTCTATAATTCTGTACGGTGTGGGCAATGAACAACAAAACTTACTGATATAGGTCTTAATAATTTGCGCAAGCAACCTGTTAATTAAAACTCTCAAGAATTTTGTTATAGAATTAGTTTTATTTTCAAGCTCAAATAGAAAAAAAAAAAAATTCATAAATCACAAAAAAGTGGCTATTGTCTATAAATCTAAAAATAAGACATAATTATTGATCATAACCGTTATTGTTAATTATAACTTAAGAAAAGCCAACTATTGTTAGGATTGATATTTTTATACATTTTATTTAGTATAAAAAAGCCAATTATTGTTAGAAATAATATTTTAATAATATTTTATCTTATTTTATTTTCTTTTTTCTATATATATTATTGAACGTATTGCTTTAATTGTTTTTTTCTTTCACTTTATTTACTTATTTGTATTTGGAGTATTTGTTAATTGAATAAAATATGATAGAAAAATAATTACTATACTTAACTTTACCTATAAGAGCTTATTTTGGGATTTATTGATATTAGTAAAATTTATTACATAGCCAATGGATATAAGAAACACAGAGAAAAAAAATGTATATCAAATGGAATTTGGGTGTTGGTGAAGTAAAAAAAGGAAAGGAAGACAATGAGGAGATTTATTTTTTATTTTTTTGGTTGTTTATGGGAGGCCTGGTAGATCAAATTAATGTTATAAGGTACACAGTATGCCTACATGTGATGACAACAAGAAAATTAAAAGATAATAAAACAAGTTAAAAGTAAAAAATATAACAATATTGTCATTAAAAATTTTTACACATATATTAAGAATTGTATTATTTAATAGACATTATTGCATGAGTAAAAATTATATTATTCTTAATTAATTATTTTTATAAATTATTGTGCATTCTAAAAAATAATTATTATGAAAAAGAAAAAGGGTAAAATTGAAAAAAAATTAATTAATATTTATAGATAATTATAAAATGTTAAGTATTATGAAATAAATTTTTGTTTCTAAAACCACGTCTTATTTGAAACAAAACCAGTATTATAGATTTAGACTTCCTAGTATTAATATGATTTATAGAATATTATTTACAAAAAGTAATAAAAATGAAGTTTTGTAACAATATTAATTTTTTAAAGATTTTTTCTTATTTTATGAAGGACTCTTTAATAAAATCAAATACTTTTTCTTATTTTATTAAGGACTCTTTAATAAGTCAAATACAACTTAATAATAATAATAATAATAATAATAATAATAATAATAATAATAATATCTAACGTGATACATAAATTAACCATAGAATTAAAGTTTTTTGTCTATTAAAATAATTTCCAACTTATACCTTATATATAATATAAGTTTAAACATTGGAGAGTTTTGATGAGGTTCCTACTAGACCTCAACAATCATTGAGGAACAACCCACTTAGCTCTAAAATGGAATCATTTTCAACCATTTGGTTTTAATCATTAGATGTTTAAGTTGATTTTTTTTTTTTTTAAACAAGAATACAAAGGTTGGATCAAACTTTATAAAAGTTTTGGATAAACATATTCAATTATTTTTATTTTTATTTTTTTTGTTTTTGAAAATGTGTAGCAAATGCTTTTTGATCTTATCTACAAAAGTTTTCAATACAATAAAAAATAAAAAAGTCAATAAATGTACATAATAATACAATGGCTTAATAATATAATGAGAAAATATAAAAAATATATTAATTAATTTAATATATTTTTAAAATTAAATAATAAATAATACAAATATAAAGTATTTATAATCTAATTTTTATTATAATATTATAAATACAAATTTAATTTAAATATATTTTATATAAAATTTATAAATAAATTATTTTTCATCGACTGTGCATAACTTGTTAGAGTATCTTTAATTAATTCTTTATTTAGTATAAACTCTTTTATTATAAATAGTGATTGAGGAAAATAACACTTCAACTCACCCTCTAACTCTAGTTTTTATATTAAAAAGTGAGTTTAGAGAGCTAAAATTCATTATATATATAAAATGTAATTAATACGATATAGTTTTTTCATACATATATAATGACTATCTTGTTTTCTATTAATTTTTTTTAAAAAAAACTTTTTTCTTCCTTTTCATAATATTCAAAGATTTTTTACCAAATAAAAAAATAAATGGTGAAGAATAAAGAATTCATTAAATTTAAATAAATATATTTGCTCTGTATATTTTAAAATTTTTTAATTCATTTTTTATTATTCAAAATATGCTCTATATTTTAAAGTATAAGTATGTTCTTAGATTAATCATTTGATCCTTAATGTCCAAACAAGGCTCGAGAAAGGGCAAAATGGTGATAACATAATCACTTAGGCTGCTGCCAATACTTTTAAAAAAACCTAAAAAAAGGCACAAATCGGTCATTCTATAAATCCTTCCTTAGACTTAAATAAATATATTTATTTTTTATATTTAAATTTTTTAAATATATTTTTATTATTCAAAATATGCTCTTTATTCAAAGATATTTTTAGATTAATCATTTGATCTGCAAGGTCCGAAGAGGGCTAGAGAAGGGCAAAATGGTGATAACATAATCCACTAGGGCGGCTGCCAATGCTTCAAGGATTTAAAAAGGGGGACAAATCGGTCATTACATGCTCGGCACAAAGGGGTAAAACAGTAAGACAAATGGAAGCTGGCCTACCGATAAACCCTAGTTCCTGACTCAGTATAAATTAGGGCATCTTCGCAAGAATGGTGCACTTTGTTTGTACTCTATAGTCTCAAGCAAAGCAGGGTTTTTCAGCTCTTTGCCGCTGCATTTCTCCCTCTTCTTCAGGTCGATTATTCATTTCCTTAGTAACGCCGCTTCATTTTCTTTTTTTTTTTTTTTTAAATAAACATATAGTTCTACCGGTCTCTGTATATGTATTTAATTTCAATTTAAAGATTTTATGGATTTATGCCTCAAGATTGCTTATAGGGATTATATTTTAGTTTGTGTTTTTAATGTTTTTGGAATTAATTTTATTAGGGTAGTATATGTCGTTAGGTTGCTTGAGTTTGCTGGATGTTCGGTTCTTATATACTGTGAATTGAATGTCTGAATGCAAATGTTCGGACTGTCTGATTCATATTTTGTGGCTTTTCAAAAATTACGTATCTCTCAATATGGAAAATATGGACTGATACTGATTTTGTGATCTGTTAGTGTACTTCTATTACTAGCTAAAACGTTGTTTTTCTTTTTCAGATTGTTAATTTTCAAGATCTACCATGGGTAAGGAGAAGGTTCACATCAATATTGTGGTCATTGGCCATGTTGACTCTGGTAAGTCGACCACTACTGGCCATCTCATTTACAAGCTGGGGGGTATCGACAAGCGTGTGATTGAGAGGTTCGAGAAGGAAGCAGCTGAGATGAACAAGAGGTCATTCAAGTATGCCTGGGTGCTCGACAAGCTTAAGGCTGAGCGTGAGCGTGGTATCACTATTGATATTGCCTTGTGGAAGTTCGAGACCACCAAGTACTACTGCACAGTCATTGATGCTCCTGGACATCGTGACTTTATTAAGAACATGATTACTGGTACTTCACAGGCTGATTGTGCTGTGCTTATTATAGATTCCACCACTGGTGGTTTCGAAGCCGGTATTTCCAAGGATGGCCAGACCCGGGAGCATGCTCTCCTTGCTTTTACTCTTGGTGTCAAGCAAATGATTTGCTGTTGCAACAAGGTAATGATGATAATAATTTGATTTGTGCCTTTGTGATGCTAATAGTTGATATTTTGTATTTACATAGTGATGAAAGACTGCCTATTCGGTAATTGCTCTGGTTATCTAACAGGAAGTTCTTCAAATGAATTGTTGAGGATGCAACTACTTCTCTATCCTTTCTCAGTTTGTGTGCTTGCTGCTGAACTTGATGTTTATTTTATATTGCTCTGATTGGAAGGAATACTGTGTTTTGATGTATTTTTAAATGGTCTTGTTGGACTCATTTGGAACAAATCATGTTAAGAAAAGAAAAGAATTGAATTGAATTTAATATTATTCACTTCAATACTAGAATTAAATTGGCATAATTATTAATAAATTTTTTTAATTTTCTCATCAAATCTTTTTTTAAATGAAAGAATTAAAATCTTTTAAATAGGATCTTTCCAGACTAGATAATCATTACAGTAGAATTCATTTCTTTTGAAATCTTTCAAAATCTGAGTTCCTAATCATGGCCTTTGTGCTTTATGATATAAGTTTAATGACTAGCATGTGCCCTTTGTTTGCTTAGACATATAAATGCTTTTTTCTCTCATAATACTAAGCTTTAGTATAACATTTACCAATATCCAAGTAAACTAATTTTGTTACGATATCATTAAAATGCACCTTTCTATTGCAGTGACTTACAAATGTTGCAGGGTCTGTTTCTAAGCTCTGGTTTGATATCACTAAACTACTTATAAAAGAATTTTCTTAGATATTTCTCGCCTTTAGGTTGTAATGTTTGCTATTAGATTGGCTAGACAAAGTTTTTCTTAATCTCTCGTTTGTTTGTTTGAATTTCAGCATTATGTTGTTTAGCAGATTTGAATTTGACAGCTTCTTTGTTCTCCACCATTTTCGTAATTCGTAATCTTTGTTATACTTTGTTATTTCTTTAGATGGATGCAACTACTCCCAAGTACTCCAAGGCTAGGTATGATGAAATTGTCAAGGAAGTCTCCTCCTACCTCAAGAAGGTTGGATACAACCCTGAGAAGATTCCTTTTGTGCCCATCTCTGGGTTCGAAGGCGACAACATGATTGAGAGGTCTACCAACCTCGATTGGTACAAGGGCCCAACCCTGCTCGAAGCTCTTGACATGATCAATGAGCCAAAGAGGCCATCAGACAAGCCTCTCCGTCTCCCACTTCAGGATGTTTACAAGATTGGCGGTATCGGAACTGTCCCAGTGGGTCGTGTGGAGACTGGTATCCTCAAGCCTGGTATGGTTGTGACTTTCGGACCCAGCGGACTGACAACTGAAGTTAAGTCTGTTGAGATGCACCATGAGGCTCTCCAGGAGGCCCTACCTGGTGACAATGTTGGCTTCAACGTTAAGAATGTGGCTGTCAAAGATCTCAAGAGAGGTTATGTTGCATCCAACTCCAAGGATGATCCTGCCAAGGAGGCTGCCAACTTCACATCGCAGGTCATCATCATGAATCACCCTGGTCAGATTGGAAATGGATATGCCCCTGTTCTAGATTGCCACACCTCCCACATTGCTGTGAAGTTTGCTGAGATCCTGACCAAGATTGATCGTCGATCTGGCAAGGAACTTGAGAAGGAGCCTAAATTCTTGAAGAATGGTGATGCTGGGTTTGTGAAGATGATTCCAACCAAACCCATGGTGGTTGAGACTTTCTCTGAGTATCCTCCTTTGGGTCGTTTTGCTGTTAGGGACATGCGCCAGACTGTTGCAGTTGGTGTTATCAAGAGTGTGGAGAAGAAGGACCCAAGTGGAGCTAAGGTCACAAAGTCTGCTGCCAAGAAGGGAGGAAAGTGAATTGTGCGGTCCACCGGTGCTATAAATGACCTTGAGAACATTTTATGCAACTATTTTAGTTTTTTGAGGTGTTTAATTTGTAGTTATAGATTGAGTCTCGTGTCTTCATTGTCAAGTTGCAGTGCTCAGAATTGGGTGCTGGACAGACGGTGGAGACATCCATATGAGGATTTATGATTTGGTTTTGTAAGTCTACTCTTATATTTTGTTAATTTTGAATTGTCTTCAAGGTTATATTTTATACTTTTGCTACGTGTGCTAGCATTTGTCTATTCAATTTCGATTAGCCTGTTAAAAATTGGCTTTTGATAGTGGCAAATTATAATGCCTTGTTTTGCAGTTTGGTTAGCTTCGTAAACCTTTTGGGAGGGTACTGGTTCTTGTTGTTCCAGTTGGTCCTTTCAGTGCTTTCTTAGTTTGACAACTCTTGACGACTGTGATAACTCTTCTTTAAGGTGCTATTCTGATTCTGCGGCGAAACGCTACTGTGCTTGATTAACTGTAGCCTATGATGAAGTGTAGTGTAGGTCTTCCCATAGAATTATAGAATTATATTCGGTACAAAGTAAATAATGCAAGTGAAATGGCTTGGAAATAAGATAGGTGTAATGTAGGTTTGGACGTTTTAGTTGGATCAAACAAGTACGTAGAGAAAGGAAAGAAAATAGGTTTTTTATGCTTATAAATTAATGGTTGCATATATGAACAATGTGCTTTAACTGTGGGCGCTGATGGAAACCTAACGGCTGTTTGTTTGGTTGTTTTTTTTTTTTGGTTAAAATTTGACATTATTCTTTGTTGTGAAAACTCGAAAATCTAAATTACTATTATATAGTTCTCAAAATAAATTACTATTAAATATATACTTTTTCAATTAAAATTTTTTTGAAAAAACAAATTGCTGAAATTTGTAAAATTATCAAAAGTAATTTTTTATTAAAAACTTGTACTTTTTTTTAGCAAATAACCATATTTTTAAAAATGAAATATTACTTTCATAGAAGATATTCTCTTAAGACAATGGAAAATAGAAAATACAAAATATCTTGTATAAGTTAACACAATCTTATAATAGATATCAAATAGGTCCTATGCTCTTTTGTCTATTTTTTTTTTTATGATCAACAATAATTTTTCTTTTTTTTTTTCAAAAAAAATTTGTGGAGTAAATAATTTTCAAAAAAATAAATTCACATTTCATAGAAGAATCACCTGAAATTTATCAAATTCCATCTTCGAATTATTTAGATTTTTAACTTTACTATTTTATGTAAGTACTTGTATATTTTATTTATTGATATCCCTATGTTCTTTATTTTATTGTTTCATTAATTTATTTATATTACGGCATAGACACTTTAAAATAAATATATTTTATATTAAATGGTGATATGAATATTTTATATTTTATATTAAATGGTAATAAATATATTTTATATTACGGTATAGGCACTTTAATAAATTTTACTGTTTAATAAATAAAATAAATATATTTATATTAAACGGTGATATGAATATTTTTATATTCGAACAAAAAAGGGATATAAAAGTAATTTTATTAAATTATTATTTTATATATTATTATTGATGGGCGGTGTGGACAGGTTCTTGCGGTGTCATTGTTCCATAGTCAAAAAGGTTTAATACAAACTTTCAACGGTAATGGCCTACACGTGTCATCTTTTTTCTTTCTCTAGGGTTACCGACCAAAAAAATCACAACGCACTCTTTGTATCCTCCCTCTTCCAATTTTCTCGAGAAAATCCCACAATTTTTTCCCGACAAAATAAAAACCCCAAGACCAAAAACCAAACACTCCTGCTTCAATGATCTTCATCAACACCTAATTCCTCCACCCAGCAGTACGATGAGGTCAGGCCTTGACCTCTTCTTCAATCAAATAATAATCACTACATTTTCGTCAATTTTCGATATTGATGGAAGAAGGAGACCGAATTCTTTCTCCAGAACCCGAGTATGAGAAATTGAAATTGATCGAATGGGAAGATTACGAGCATGAAGTTCAGCGTCTATTGAGCCTCTATTCCGCCCTCAAAGAAGCTAAGCAGAAGAAGCTGAGCCTTCAGCAAAAGCTTAATTCTTTCATTCAAGTAGGGTTTTTTTTTTTTTCATTCTGAGTTTTTCAATTAGGTGCATTTTGGTGTTGGTTTTTAACTGCCATTTCGGGTCCTGTTTGATTTTTCTGGTGTAGGGCAAGAAATGAGGATAAAGATTGTGACTTTTTGTTGTCATAGGGTTGTAGGTCTTACTAGATTGTGTTTAATGTATTTGTTTAGAAGGGTTTTTGCGGAGGCTGTATTTTGATGAACTTATCTTTTACTTTGTTGTTCATGTGTCTGAGTTAACCTTTGCTCACTTGGTTTAAGAATGATAAGAACTGATATAAAATATTTCTTGATAATTTGGTGGAAAAGTTGAATTAGGAATGGTGTTACCTTTAGTTTCACTTGTGTTTTGAAAGTGGCTGTTGATTAGTATGAATAATAAGTTAAAACATGGTCAAGCAAGTTTATTTCTAACCCTAGTTTAAAGAATATATATGGAGGTGATTCTTATGGTTTCCTGCAGTTTTGGCGATGTTTTACATGTTCTTTTATCCTCATTTCTTTCTTTATGTAATATTGGGCCTTAATTGATTAGCCCGCGGATTAGCGGGCTGCAATATGGTGGACAGGTCGAAGCTGAGTCGCTAAGTCAGTTAAATGTGCTTGAGGAGATGCGCCAGAGATTGGAGGCCAGCAAATTGGCAATGGAAAGAATGTCAGCAAATTCTAAGGTTGCAGCAGAGAATGCTAAAAAGGAAGAAGAGAGGCTTAGTAAGGAAGTTAGATCTCTATTGTTTGCTGGCACTGCCCTTTCTGTAGCAAGCAAGCAATTGCAGGTAATTATATTTAGTATGAATTTAGATATCAAAACTGCTGAAAAATTCATTTGAGACTTGGGAAACAGTGACCGTAACTTTCACAAGAATGTCTTCCTTGTTTTTTGGTAAAATAGTACTGAAAAAATCAACTGTGCTTCACTATACATCTTAATCATTATCTCAGGTTTAATGAAATCCTAATAACCAGCAGTGAATACTGTCCTTACATTGGATGGTTTGGTGTTTTGATGATCCCAAACCAGGCTGTTTCAATTGCATGTGTAAGGCATGATGCCTCCCTAAAGTCCTCCTTTTAATTTCTGCATGCATTTCATGACAGGATCCTTTATGTTCATTGATTTTATGTTGTTTTTGGTGGATTTTCTATTTCCTATATATCCATACACTTGCATGTCATCTCATATGTCTCTGTTTTATACTATCCTTTTTTTTTTTTTTGAATATTTGCTCTTTTCTTGAGTAAATCTTTGTATTTTTTTTTTTTTTTCCTAAATGCTCATATTACAGGAATCAAGGAGGTCACTTTCTGGAGAGAGGGGCTATGGTTGTCTCAGAAACTTACAGAAGAAGCTAAGAATGAGGCAGCAATATATGATTTCACAAGTTGCATTACTTTATCCTGTAAAGATATCATCTGGTCCTTCAGAAGACCAAGAACTTGAATCATTTCCAGGCATGAGTAGATCAGGTAATATAATAGTGAGTTATGAATGAAAATTTTATACCTCAAAATTTTAGAGCTAAAATGTTACAACAAGTTAATGCAATGTGAGAGATGATCGGGAAACTGCCTTGCTGCTTGCTTACTGACCATCCCATCTTTTCTTTAGATATGTTATCCTTAACTATCTGTTAGTTTGTAGTTCTGTTTCAATTTCTGTGGTAATTTTGATGCCACGCCATGTTCATCATATGTGCCTTTTTGTGAATTAGGTTTTAACCATATAAGGAAGTGGCCTATTAGCTATTCTATTACTGTTTTTTTTTAAAATTTTTTTTAACATTTAAGACCTGGATCATGGATTTCTTTTTAGTTCTTTATTCTAATTTTAATTTTCCTTGTCTCTGCAACCAGGTAACTACACTGGATCTAAACCTACCAATCAAGGATCTTTGACAATCTTAGGTCTGCATTTAACTATGCTTCCTTTCACAAAGATGAGTTTTTTCACTGAAAAAAAGGAGGTCCAGAAGACTGCAAGTGCCCTGGGATGTGTTGCACATGTGTGTACTTTTCTTTCCTCCGTGTAGTTATCAGCTAATACATCCTTACTCTGTTGCATGCTTCATGGGTCATATATCTTTAAGAATTATGTCACCAAGATACTTCTGAATTTATTTTCAGAAAATAGGTGATGTATTATCGTTGATGTTTTTATGTAAAGAGGGCATATATTTTTCATTCTTGTGGCATCTGCATTCTGTTCTGGAGGATTTCTTGATTGCATAATTCAATAATTCAATATGTGCCTTGTTTACTTTCTTGTAGGCTGTTTCATTAATTGCTTCCTACTTACAAGTTCCTCTACGTTACCCTGTGCGCTTGGGTGGTTCTCGATCTTATATCAATGATTATGCGCCTTCCACAGAGCCTACATCATATGATTTATTATCTGGTTCATCATCCTACAGTAACACGAAGCCTGTTGAATTCCCCCTATTTTTGGAAGGTCAAGATACAACAAGAGCAGCTTATGCTGTATTTTTGTTAAATAAGGTAACTTATCATCATCTCCCCTTCCTTTTATCTTTTATACATCTGAATTTCTTTTTACATTTCCCAAATGTTTGTTTATATTGAGCATTCTTCTTAATTTTGTTCTGTCCGACACTGATTAGCAATTTTCCTAGATAATGATTTTTTTTTTCTTAATTTGAGGAATTCTCCACTTGAGGATGGTGATGTCTGTTCTTGGAACTCCATCAAATTATCATACCTTTTTGCTTCTTGCCACTTTTTAATACACTCCCTTACACCTTCTTCCCGTTTCCAGTTAAGTTTTTGGTGTGTAGCAGAAATTTGGTGTGGGGTTTAGGGGGAGGCTTGTTAGCACATCCTACGAGCGTCTGAACTTATTACTAAATTAAATGTTAAACTGATGGGGTTTTGATAAAAGTTCGTGCAGAGTATGAGGTGCATTAGTGTAATTCTAAAGTGTGCTTTTCCTAATTTTTGTTGTCGTGCCTTGTGCCAAATGACTAATATTTCCCTATGACTACAGGATTTGGAGCAGCTTTTGAATTATATTGGTGTCAAGAGTTTAGGACCACGCCATGTACTGGCCAATTTAAAGGAGCTCACTCAAACAATTCAGTCCGTGGAATTTTTCGAAACATGAAATAACCTTCTTGTCCTAAGGTAGGAACTACTTTGTAAAGGAATTGAATTTATACAGAGGTGCAGTATTTTTTCAGTGCAGCACCTTGCCATAGATCCTTGTTAATTCTTATATTTGATTGATAGGTCACATAGTTAATTTAGATTCATTTTTGAAGCTTCGGAGATCAACTATCACACTTTTGGGAATTATTCCTCTACAAAAAGGATTGATACTTAAAAGAAAAAATTCTTTTGCCCAAGTTTTCATTTGTGATTACTCTTAAAAATACGTTAGTATAGCTAATATTTCATACATCCATTTTGGTCAACTGTTTTGGAAATACATTATTAAACTAGTTTTTTACTACAATTTACTCATGTAGGTTTTAAATATAATCACATAGGGCAGAATACGAACTTTGTCAGACAGGAATGGCCATATCAATTGATAAAATATTATTTGTTTGAATGGCTATGTTGTCATTTGAATATGGATTTTAGGCCTGTATGGTTGTAATTCATCTGTGAAGTATAAGCTCTGTTCATGAAAGACTAATGAATTTCTCAAGATCTAGGCTGTGATGATTCTGTTTCTTTATAAAATTTGTTATACCGTTGAAATACAAATGGGTAGGCTTTTCTTTCTATCCGAAGGATGTATTCTCTAAAATGCTTAGGCTATTCCAGGAAGTTTTGGGTTGTAATTACTGTGGGCATTCTGGAGGAGGTTTAGGAAACCTTTTCCAATCAGTGCAATAATGATAAGTCGCATACTTGCGTCTGACAGAATTAAATGCGTGTTCCGTGGCTGGGATTCAGTGTCCAGTATTGGTTTCTATTCCACCAAAAGCATTCATGTTGGTGCCGTAGGCAGGGTGTCAATAGATGCTAAAGCTTTGAAAACTAGCTGTAACACAGGTCCAATTAATCTTAGTCTGTCCACCATCTGTTGCCCAACTGTCTCCATTCCATATACTTGCTACGATTTTTAGGGGTTGTCTTGGACAAGAAACTCCTATATTTTGCTTGTTCTTGAAAACCTGGATTGGATAATTATCGACGAAAAATCTGTAGAACACCCACAAATTTTCAGATGTAATTATTTAATATATTCGGGTGCTTGGCTTACAGTGTGAAGTGTTAGGTTCAAATCTTGACACCTCTTTCCCGTCCCCTGAGAGGGAGTCGGCATACCATTAAGACATTAGTCTGATAAGTATAGGGGCTAAACAAATGCAGTTTCAAGCCAAGAAACATTATCTTATACTATTTGATTTAGGTTCCAAAGAAGTTTTATGAGTGGTAGCTTGCTGTTGGGTCAAACCATAGTTGGACTCTCTGCTCTATTCCCTTCATCATCTACAATTACATTAGTTTGCAGATAGTGGGGTTTCCCAACATTGTTGCCCAAGAACTCAAAAACCAGCTCGTCATGATGGTTTGATGACAATGAAGTCAAACTGCTCAAAATATTCGAAGGAAGTATGCCATAATTACTGTAATGCCTGAGATATTGATTTTGAAACTCACCCGTTATTTGACTACTGAGTTATAAACTTACATAGAAAGCTGTGACAACTCCAGCAGAGTTCCTGGCGGGTGGCTTCATATTGAGATGAAAGAAACCTGAGCCATACGTCCCCTTGGACTCAAAACCTGATCCTGTTTTACTCTATAAGCATTAGCATTGCTTTAGAAATTTATGGTTTGTTCATTTTAAATGTACCTACATCAACTATTAAGAAAAAGAATGTCAGCAAATTACCAGATGACTGGTCTAAGGAGATCTGAACCTCTTTGCCATTATTGGAGGACCTAACAAGATCATATCCCCATGTAATCTTGTAGTATTTATAAATGCTTGGACCCCCAAGACCACTACGACTGCTGCATGTAATCCTTTGCTCAGTTAATCCTAGTAGTAATACTACGAGTATGAACCAAAGTCTATATAATCTCTCTCTCTTTGTTGATTTATGTGTACAGTAAAATTCGATAATAAAAAAGACATGTAGTGAGTGTGACCCATAAATTATTTGAAATTCAGTTGATGTAGTAGTCGTTTAGCCAATGCTAATTGTTTCCAGGGTCCTAATTTTCGGTTCATGTAGAAAGAACTAACTAACCAACTCACGTATCATTATCAATTTTATATGATTACGTGAACAAAATATATATTTTTTTGAAATTAGATGATTCTTTCATTAATAAAGATTAATAAGTACAATTTATAACAGACAAACAATCTTAACTGCGTTAAAGAAATATATAAGTCTTGTTAAAAAGAACTTTTTCCTTTGAATTTCATTAAGCGTGTTGATGTAACGATTGTATATAGTATCTTGGTCACATTTGGGACATCGACAATAAACATATTCTACTTAGTGGCGATATTGAGCTATAAATCGATTTTATTGTCATTTAACGAATTTTTAAACGAGTCTAATTTTTTGAATATTAAACTTAAATTCCTTTTAACTCTCATGATGTAAGACAAACAAACTCCTATAGAGGAAGATAAACAAACTCTCTATCAAGAGAGATCAAATGAAAGACATATAAATATTTTATCAATAAAATTAACAAACAACTAAAAAAAATAAATCTAACATAAAATTCTAAATGAATTTTCAACCACATAAATTTATTTCATTGTCGAAAGACATTGATTTATATCTAGATATTAAAACCTTAGCAATCATGAAATTTTCTTCCATAAATCTTTGATTTGTTATATGTTTTCTTAAATTTACTATTAAGGAAATATAAAAGATTTTACTATCAAAATCTATAAACTATGATAAACTCATACAAATAATATGAAAATATGATTTGATTATTTATTATTACTGGAAAAAATTATAAGAGAAAAAAAGAAAGAAAAGGTAGAGAACAAACAGATTAAGTTGGCTATTACAGATGACAAAGAAAAACATTCAATGGTAACTCAAGAAAAAATCCAATAAAGGTCTCTATAAGCGGTAGCTAGGGTTTATGTTTAAAAATCCAAAAAAATCCACGTGAACAAAATATTAGTTTTATTAGTTGCAAATTTGTATACTGTGCGGTATATTTGTCATATATTTAATATTTATTTTAATTAATTAATTAACTGAATAATTAAAAATTAATATATAAATAATAATTAGAATTTATTATTATTTTATAAAAAAATCTTATTTAAGGAGACATTTTTTTGAAAAAATTTAATTAGACATTTTTAAGTAAATAGAATAGTAAAAAATATAATTAAATTAGTATAAATAATTTTTAATAATAATATATATATTTTCAAGAAAAATTTAAAAATCATAGTTTCACTTTTTTGTTAGTAATTTTTTTTAATTTTCTTATTGAAATTAAATACTTATTACTATTAAAGTTCTAAAGTGAACAAACGTGAAAAACTTCCTACATTTTTATGTGAAAACTTTTTATATTTTTAAACTTCCTATTGATTAATTGAAAAACTAAATGGTTAAGTATTACTTCACTTAGTATATGGAAATATAAAAAGTATTATGTTGTTATTTGTCAAAAATATTATATTGCTAATACAGTTTTTTGATAAATCACAAACACTTTTTTTAAAACTGAATTTGAGATCAAAATTAAATATATATTTTAATTAATAATCTTTGATTTATGCGGTTATAATTTAATATATTATTTAAAATATAAAAATATTAATAAAATAAAATATTTATACAATGTATGTGATTAAATAAATAATATTTATTTTAAAAATAAATAATATATGAAAACTATTTTTTGACTTTATTTTTTAGTTATCCATTTTGCAATTTCTTTAAATGATTTTTTATATTCATTTATATTTATTTTTAATTAAGTAGTTTTATATAAAAATTCTAATCACTTATGTGTTAAATAATTAATTTGACAAATATTAAATTTTCATTTCAAGCAAACAATGAGTTATCAAATGATAAACACTAATTTAAAATTGAATCTAAAACTAGAATTAATTATATATATCAGTGGATTGATTGTTAAAAATATCCATATAATTATTGAGAGCTAATTTGATATAGCCAGCGGAATATGTCTACTGCTATATTGTTTAGTGCCCTATTATCATGATCATATTTTAGGAGAATTCCTGCTTTCAAAACATACATAATAATGGTTGTGTTACTATGACTCTTTATGAATGAGAACTATTCTTGTCATCTAAAAAAATAATAATAATAAAGTGAAAAATTGGTCTCCTTTTAATAAATTAGAGGTGTTTACTATTTCAATTTGAGAAAATTTTGAATAAAATTCAAATCAAAATTATTAAAATAATAAATTTGGCTATTTAATTGGTTAATCTAATATATATTTTTTAAAAAAATTATGTAAATAATTTATTTTAATACTTACTGTATATGTAAAACTGAAATTTTTAATTTTATAAAATGAGAATAATATATATATATATATATATATATATATATATAAAATCTTAGAAATTGTGTTACATAGTTTTTTTTTGGCCATATGTCAATTAATTTTTTTTTTTTATTAATTTTTAAAATCATTGCATCATTGTTGAAAAATCTAATGTAATTAAAATTAACTCAAATTAAAATAATAATTTTAATATAAATATAAAATATTCTAATATAATATGAATTTTGCATCAAAATTATAATAAGAATTTATGATCGCAACACTATCAAAGCATGGGTTTATGTCTAATTGTATTATTAAATTTAGTGTTTTTTATAGTTGAAATAAATTGATCCTTAACCAATTTTAATGATATAAAATTATATTTTAATGAGTAATTTATTAATATATTAATTCTATGTTATAATATGTTATATGATCTTCATAATGATAAATTATATGCATTAAATAAATTTTTAAACAAAATAGAAAATATAAATTTTCAAAATTATTATAATGAAAAGAAAAGAAAATTAGTATAATTTTTCAAAATATCTTCCATATAGAAACATACTGATCTTAATTGAGGGAAGCACGCATGCATATAAAGTATCTAATGGTGATATAAGCAAAGGTTGCTAACACCTCCTACATTTTACGTCGGAGGATTATGATGATCTTGTGAGAATTTTTATGTAAGCTAATATTAATTATTGGTTTGTTTTAATTTTTTATAAAACAGACTGAATAATATAGTTTATTAATTAGTGGGTAAGCTCAATTAAATTGTGATAAAATGAGTTATGGACGTATGACACCTTTAGTGGCCCGATATGAAAGACGGTTATGCGTAGGTCTAATTTAACATGGACCTATAATGAATGAGTTTGTTAAATTCAGTATAAATAGGCTAAATCTTATCTTTTACCTTCTAACCCTAACCCTAACAGGTATACCCATTTATAGCAATTTTGAGAGAAGGTCAATGAGAGAAAGACTTAGCTCTCAATTTTCATTATTCTGATTTATTTTCTTTTTGTATGTAATTTCAGTGGTTGAAATTATGAATCAAAACAATTTCGGATCTAACACGCAAACATTTATGAAATTTGTTTCTTCTTAACTATTGATTGGTGTTCTAAATCCATGTACTAGATCCTGTTAAATTCTTACATGTAGTATTAGAGCTGTGATTGTACATGATTTATAACCTAAATATTTTGGAAGACACAACTCTTACCCTGGGAGTTGAAGTCATGACCTTTGTGTTAATCCATTTCAAATTTTTTTTAATCTTCATCATGGTATTTTTTTATTTCAATGATTATATATATATATATATATATATATATGGAAGTTTATATATAGTTAGTAGACCGTTTATAATTTAGTGATATTAGATTTGTAATAAAATAAATAAGTAAATAATAAATATTTGATTTGTATATATATGAGTTAATAATCATGCATTTAAAATTAAGGTATATTGTGTTTGGTATCTTGTATAGGTTTGATGTATGTATTTGCGTTTGGTATGTATTTTAATTGAACTTTTATTAATCTCTAATTAAAAATATTTTTATGGGTTGATATGGGTGTTACCACTAAATTAGAACATCCATTGAAATTTGTAGAGTTACTTTTTAATTTTTTTGTGAAGAGATAATTCTGAATTAATGTATATAATAACTTGCCCAAAGGGGGTTATTAGATGCATTAATTTTGGGAGTGGGTGTTGGAATGAAGTTATTTGTGTTAAAAGTTGCATTAGTCTAGAGAGTCTATCTACCCAAAGAGGATAGATTTCTCGAAAACTGGTGTAATATCGATTGTGTGCTTCATAACTATAAACTTTATTGCATGTGCATGTTCTATCTAAAGGAGAATATGTAGTGATGTCAGAATTTTCTAGATTGCATAAATTATAACTTTAATTTTGTACATAGCCCAATTCTATTACATACTTTTGTTTTGTCTCAAATAGTCTCCTTTAGTTTCAACAATAATATTGTGACTGTTGAACTCTTGATTACCATAAACTTTAAGAGGTGGAAAGAGGACATTCAATTAGTTTTGGAAATGGATGAGATAGATTATGCTCTTTATGAGGATGAGCCTGCTAAACCCACCCATGAAAGCAATATCGAGGAAAAGGAATTACATGCTAAGTGGGAGAGATATAATCGTTTTCGTTTTATGGCCATAAGGAAAACTATTCCTGAATTAGGAGTAGTTTGCCCACTAATGTTATTGCTAAAATTTTTCTTACTGTTGTAGAAGATAGGTACTTTGTATCTGATAAGGCTGAGGCTAAGACCTTTATAAGTCAATTAATCAGTATGAGATACAACTATAATGGCAGTGTGAGGGATTACATTCTTAAACTTGAGATTTCTGATGAATTCATGGTTCACCAAGCCCTAAACACTTTACCTCTTGACTTTAGCCAAATCAAGATTGCCTATAACACCCAAAACACTACTTGGATCATTAATGACCTTATAACCAAATGTGATGCTGAGGAAAAACAAAATTAAGAAAGAGAAAGGTGAAGTTGTCATACTAATGACACAATCTAAGGCTGATCCTAAAAAGGATAAGATAAGTCTAACCTAATTATTATGCTCCTAAGAAGAATCAAAATTTTAAATGGCATGCTAGAAGTAAGACCAAGAAGGTAGGTGATTCTGGAATTGTACACAAGAGTAAGGTGAAATGTTTCTTTTGTCATAAAAAAGGTCATAAGAGAAAATATTATCATAATTTCACGGTTTGGCTAAAGAAGAAAAAAGAAGAAGGTATTCCTTTGGCTTGATAGTGGTGCAACTGTTCATATTGCTATTACCGTGCAGGGGTTTATAAACAAATGAAAGCCAAGTGAAAGGGAGTCAGAGCTTAAAGTTGGGAATAATTTGAAGAGCAAGTTGGAGTAGTTAGGTTAACATTAGAGTCTGAATTTTGTCTCGTTTTGGAGAACACCTTTTATGTTTCATCTTTTATGAGAAACTTGGTTTTTATTACTATTTTAGATAAGATTGGATATCATTTTGTTATGGGTAATGGAGAAACTAATATGTTTTTAGACTCTAAATTGATTGGTGAATGTGTTTTGTTCGATAATTTATATAGATTGTGTTTGGATGATGCTAGGGATTATGGACCTTCTTGTGAAACCAATGTTGTGACCAAACGATCCTTAGTTAAAGAAAAATCATTTTCATTATGGCACAAACGTTTAAGTCATATATTTAGAGAAAGAATTGAAAGACTAGTGAAAGATGACATTCTTCCTTCTCTTGATTTTGAGGATCTAGATATTTGTGTGGACTACATAAGAGGTACATTGACTAGGACTAAAAAGAAAGGTGCTAATAAAAGTTCAAATCTTCTAGAGATTATTCACATTGACATTAGTGGACCTCATTCACCTACTATTTATGGCAATAAATATTTTATTACCTTCAATGATGACTTTTCCCGTTATGGTTATTTATACTTGATAAATATGAAATCTGTTGCCCTTGAGATGTTCAAAATTTTCAAAATTGAGATTAAGAAACAATTAAGTGAGGTTTGACTAGGAGGGTGAATATTATGGCAAATATGATGAGACTGGGCAATATGGGATTGTTTGCCAAATATTTGCAAAAGTGTGGA
>CATIWR010448075.1:0-13326 GCA_949677035.1 Omphalea diandra | reverse complement strand
ATATATATATATATATATATATATATATATATATATATATATATATATATATATATATATATTTGTGTGTGTGTGCATGTTATGGTGGCATTATGATATGGTCTCGTTGTATAAAATTTTAATTTTTATGTATAATTTATTAATTATTTTTGATAATTTTATCAAAAATAAAAATTATTTGAAGTAATAAATAATTATACACAAATAAAATTATTATCTAAATAATTAAAAGTAATATAAATTATGATATCATAATATAGTACCACATTATAATGTTCATTTTTTTTTCTAATATTGAAAATTATATATGACTATTGATAAAATTATGTAATAAAGTAAAATTGATTTATGTAACTTTACAAATTATAATGATAATATATAACCTTTTCAACCCAAAATGTAAAAAAATGAAATTTTAATATATAAAAAATAGATATACATATTTATATAAAATTTTAGTCATCTCATTTTTTAATCTAAAAATGTATATATCTTTTATTTTTTTTATGTACAAACATTGATAATTAAGTAATGGGGGTAAAAATAATATACATCTCACTTTTTTGCAATCTGTATTATAAGAATTTACATATTATAAATAGTTTTTAAATAAATATTAGTAGATAGTTTTTATGTACAAACATTGATAATTAAGTAATGGGGGTAAAAATAATATACATCTCACTTTTTTGTAATCTGTATTATAAGAATTTACATATTATAAATAGTTTTTACATAAATGTTAGTAAATTTATATATTGTGATGAAAATTATGTAACTTTATAGACAAAATATGCAAAATTATTATTTTCTTCTATAAATATAAAAATATGGTAAAATTATGTTGCAAAATTTTCAATTTGCATGGAAATACCAATCAAATTATATACTTCACTATTTATATATTTAGTTGTTAATTTGAGAGCGATAATAAAATAAAATAATATAGATTAAAAATAAATAATAAATAAAATAAGAAAAGAAAAATCCAAAAGAAAATGAAGTTCATGAAAACTTAAGAAATTCATTAGGCTACGTATACAAATAGAACAAGACACTGAAAATTGAAAATAAAAATTTAAGACATAAATGAAAATTAAATTAAAGAAAATGCATGATATTTGATAAAAATTACGTTAAATATTAATAAATAATTAATTACGAAATTTTATAAAAAAAATATTTAAACAAGTTATTGTTGAGAACCAAACACATGAAAAAATAAAAATTTGTCAAAATGATATATAATCAGTTGTAAAATATTTATTCAATAAAAATAAAATATTTTTAAGAATAGATATTATTCCTTAATTTAGTTATTAAATAGTTCATATGATTATTAAATAAATCTTTTTAAAATTAGAATAGAGAAATTTAGGCACATCACATGTAATTATGAACAATTAATCAAATACGAAATTCATATGTTTGATGAAAATAATTTAAAAGTTTTACATTAATATGTAATTCTAATTATGCTATATAATTTCATATTTCGTATCTAAATAGTTTTATAAAATTATATATATAATTGGATGAAATAGTGTGAAATTACGCAGAGAGATTAACAATTATCATTTTCTCACAAAATGTGCAAAAAGTGTATCATTTTGTATATTTTAAAGATTAAAGGCGCTATAATTAAAATAGTTTAGAGACACCCTAGAAAGCATAAAATATCAAAAGCTTCTGTATGTGTGTATATAAAGGATGCAATTTTCACTTTGGACTTGCATATGATTAAGAAGTTTTTATAATATATATTAAAGAATAAAATAATAGAACTGATTTAAATAGGAGTCATATTCACTTAAATTCCAAACCAGTTGGTGCCCCCCATTTATCATTAACAGGAAAGGTTTTTCTAAATCACTTGTGTTTAAAACAAAGTAGGTTTTTTAGGCATCCCTTTATCTTCATTAAACATCAAGATGAAGAATGAAAAGAAGTGTCAGTGGTCCCCCCTACAGTAACCCCAATTAATTTGGGAATTAATATGGTAAGCAACTTGCCCAAGACTAGGCATATCAATCCCCACTGGTCTGGATATTATATTACTTTTTTCTCAATTGTTATTAATATTGAGCTTATAATCTCACAGTTTTAAAAATAATTTTAGTCTCACTCAACCAAAAATGATTTGCTTGAAATTCAAAATGAACAATTATTCCTTTGTATCATTTTCATATGTTAAGAGGCCATAGGACCATCCAGTTGTATCCTTCTGTTGCCATTAAGAAGAAAATGACACACTGAGCAATAAGGGTTTTCCTAGGGTAAAATTATATGATGGGATGAAAGGGATGCCAAATCAATGAAGAAGAAGTCTAAACATCAAATGGGTTTACTTTCTTTTCACTCATATGGGTCCACATAAAAGGGCTGATCTTAACTTGTAGGGCAACTGGCATTATAGCCCATTGTAATTCTTGAGCTGCAAAAGGGTTCCTGCCACATCTCTGAATTTTTTTTTCCATTTTACTGCCATCATTTTTCAAGTTAGTTGGGATAAATTTTGAATGTAAATTGTACCCATTTTGTAACAAGTCCATCTGATGCCATAGTTAACCAAGCAAGTCTATCCCCACCCACCAGATCCTATATCAAATGGTTACTTCTTCTCACTTGACAACATATTGATTTTTACATGCACTTTTGTTGCTTGCCAATATTTGGAAGCTCTTACATTTTGAGCTAGTTTTAGCAATTTTTTAATAATTCTGAGTTTAAACATTATCATTTGTGCATGTTAACCCAATCATCTAGACCAGTTGCCTATAATGACCAAGCATGAATGCTAGAAGAGCACATAGAAAAACAAACAAAAAGACATGCAGAGGAGATTTAAGTCTATAGATCAATTTTTTTTTTGGTCATACTACCATAGTACAATGGGAAGGGAGCATTTGAATCAAGGACCTATAGATCAAATGACTATAAAATATTAAGAGAAATTTATTGAGCTTTTAGTATAGAAAGTGTTTCTCTTAATATATTATTAATTGCAACAGAAATAAAATAAAATTTAAATTTAAGTTATTTATCTCTCGATAAATCTATAATATGATTTTGAATACTTGATATTTTAAGTCAAAATGTAATTACAAAGAAAAAAATATTTAAGTCAGAGTCGAATTAACTCATCTTTGAATCCAAAACTAAATCTCTAATATATTTTTTCTATCTTAATTATTGTAGTCTTTACACATGTTCCAAGTTAAATTCATCTTTGACCAACTATGCAAATACTATGGTCCAGAAATTCCTTTGTGTTGGTCTTTCAACCAACTATGCAAATACTATGGTCCAGAAATTCCTCTGAGTTGGTCTTTTAACCATCTTATTTTGTGATTGATTGTATTTGAAAATTTTGGATCAAATTGATGCCGACAAGTCAAAATGGAATTGACACTAACTTATGAACTACCCTTGGAATGAAGAAAGCCTCAATGTCCATGGACCAGACTGGGCTACCAAAAGGCAAATGAGGTAGACTTTGCTACTCTTCAAGATCAAGAAATAAATAGAAGGGGCCCTATAAATTTTTTTTACCAAGGGCACCACAGAAAAAAGAAAAACAATTATTCATATATTAATTGTGGGAGAGGAATAATATTCTCCTCAAAGTAAACCTTATCCTATATACTTAAGACCAAATTGAAATGGGTGCCCATATCCATACACCCTTAAATAATGCCCCCCCGGGTCTTCACTTTCCAATGAAATCTCAAAAGACCAACATACTCGTATTCTTAAGATGTTCCGTTCTCCAAAAACCCACGAGCACTCTTCTAAAAAAAAAAAAAATTCATGAAATGAAACATAATAACTGAAAATATGTTTATATAAAAAATAAATAAGAAGATTTGATGGTCCCCAACTCAAAAAAAGACATTCATATGAATATAACATTAGACAATTAAACAATAAAAATGAGAGCTCATATATAATGCTTGCTTATGGGGGAAAAAAAGAGAATACTTACATCCCCACAACTTTAAACATTCTGTTGCTGCTGATTATTAACTTGGACCAATTAATTATTAGAAACCCATTTGGTCAAAAGGTAGCCAAAGATTATTTTTGATGAAAAAATCCCAAAAATATTTTCTTTTCAGTCGGCTGTTTGATGGGTGCTAAAGTTATATAAAATGAATGGATTGGATTACGTTGTTAAGTTATATTTATTAGGTTGAATATGAAAATATATGATTGTGAAGGGGAGTGGCTAAAGGGCAAGAACAAGAATCATCCAATGTCCCGAGAAAGAAAAAAGGTGAAACTAACATAGTAGTGCGCGTGTGTGTGTCTATATATATATATATATATATATATATATATAATTTAAGGCCTAAAAAGACTTGATTTTGCATTGTGGAAGGTCACACCAAAAAAAAAAAAAAAAAAAAACACACATACAAAGAACCTCATCATTTCAATCCTCCCCTCCTTTGGAAAGAATCAATAAAACAAGAAATATCTAGGAGAAATAAAACCCACAAATTTCAATAGGATAGATGGGAAGTAAAGGAACAAAGTCAGTTGCTCGAGGAAGAAAAAGAGGGAAGTTGAAGCCAAAGAAAGTACTCAAACCAAAAGAGGGAAGAAAGAATACTCAATCTCAATAGAACAAAGAAAGAATTGGAATTTTAGAAGAATAAGAAGAGTTGTAGAAGCAGAATCTCAGTCAACAACTCAGTCAAACTTTCTTACAACCCCAACACCAATAATATTAATAACCTCATTCTTCTGTCATCATACAACATTGCCACCTAATATTAATGTTGGCACATAGTTCCCCCTTTTTCATATGATACAATGTAAACAATAATAATTCTTATATTACACATTAATACATATAATGTGTGTGTTTTTTTTTATGTATATAATAATGGGATGAATAATTTAATGGATTTTGGAGTAAAAAGGAAGCACAAAACAAAAGGAAGAAATTGGAAGGGAGCTCTAAGCTCATTGTCATATGAAGGTTTTGCTAATCTATCTTTTCCTTTTTAGTAAATTTTCACATTTTTTTAATTTGGTTTGCAAGTCTTTAATAATTCCTTTAAATTTTCTTTATTGCCCCTTTTCTCTTCCTTTCTGCCCATTAAACAATGAAAATGGCATATTACAATCATCCTTTTCCCTCTATAGGAAACACCCATCATTGCATCCAACAATCTCTTTTGAACCTTAGAAACCTGAGCTTCTAAGATATTCCTCCCTTCAAATTCCTCCCTTCCTTTCATCATCTTCTTCGTCTCTTCTTTCCCCTCAATTTAAATATCACCCATCTTATAAGCTTTTCTCTCCCCCTCCTGATCCCCTTGTTTTTCTTTCAACTCTCTTATATTACTAATATATATCTGTTAACGACGACGACGACAACAGCAGTAATAATAATAGTAACAGCTATAATGGATCCTTCCTCTACAAATTCTGTGAATGGTTTCTACTCGTTTCTTACACGAGGGATCGATGATCTTGAACGTGTTTATCTGTCTAACAACTTCATGTCAATCCAATTCCTTCAAAGAGTTCTTTCTTTGTTAAGATCTTTTCATTCTCAGTTGACCTTACTGGTCCAAAAACTCCATTTACCTGTTGGTGATAAATGGCTTGATGAGTACATGGATGAAAGTTCCAAGCTTTGGGAAGCTTGCCATGTTCTTAAATCAGGCATTTCTGGTATGGAAAATTACTACTCTGCTGGATTAAATATCACTTCTTCTCTTGACAACCAGCGTCGTCTCTCCCCCCAGCTCTCTCGCCAGGTTCCATTTTCGTGATTCTTGATATTTCTTGATCATTGATTGTTCATTTCTTGAATATAATGGGAGTTGAGTTTATGCAATTAACAATGACTACTAATTGGAGATTGAATTCTTGGAGCGCAGGTAATACGAGCGATTTCGGGGTGTAGAAGAGAAGCAGCAGGACTGGAGGAAGAAAACAGAGCTTTAATGGAAACAAGAATCCAACCATTATCTCTGCGGTTCGACGAGAAGGTGTCGATCGAATCAAAGCTGAATGGATTCAATGGTTTTCGAGGGGTACTATATGCAATGAGGAACGTAAGCTCTTTGCTACTAATGATCCTGCTATACGGGCTGGTGTATTGCTGGCCAGAATCAAGCTTTCTAAGAGGAGGGTATGAAGGGTGTCTTTTTTTTGGATCAGCTTTTATGATCTCAACTGCAAGATTGCAGCAGAGGGTAGCAGCAGAGATAAACCAGATAAATGGGAGGCCAGGGATATTGCTGTATGAGTTTAGGAGATCAAAGATGGCAATGGAAGAGCTGAGAGGAGAGCTGGAGAGGAAGTTTGGAGGAGGGGGAGGAGGAGTGGTGGATTGGGAAATGGAGGTGGAGATAAGGGAAAGAGTGGACAACTTAAGAGGGTGTTTCGGGCTGTTGAGATCTGGGGCTGACAATATAGTCGGACAACTTGATGATTTCTTTGATGAGATTGTTGAAGGCCGGAAGAAGCTTTTGGACTTTTGCAGTCATAGGTAGAAAGGGAGATAGAATGGTTGAAAATCTTGGGTAAAAAAAAAAAAAAAGGGAATACAGAGTAGAGGAAGTAGTTGTTGGGGTTGTTGTATCTTTAACCCTTCTTTTATTTTTTTTTTTAATTTTAATTTTTAATTTAATTTAATTTTTTTTTATTTTTGGTTTCCCTCCCTCCCATGGTTCCTGTTCCTTACGGCAGCTACTATATATATATATATATGTTTAAAAAAAAGCTTTTCTGTGAAAACCCTAATAGGAAAATATTGAACAAAGAAGGAAAAAAGATTTTCTGGGTTGGAGAGAAATTGAAATTTTGACGGACAGTTAGTCATTGTAGTGTGCAGTACCAAAGTGTTCCTCACTGGTATGAACACGAAACACCAACTTCTTGGTTCCATTTATTAAATTACAATGGATAAAAGGAATGGAAGCTTCTTGTTTTTTTTTTTTTTTTTTTTTCTTTTAACATATAGGGTTGTAGTTGTCTTTGCATTTTTAATTAATTTTATAAATATTACTTTTACGATTCAAAGTGGTTTCCCTCCTGTTTTTGATTCATATCATATGAAGAGAGAGAGACTGCTTTCTAGTTGTTATAGTAAATGGCGAAAATCATTCCAGTTGTGAAAGAATGATGGA
The DNA here is from genome assembly GCA_949677035.1 of Omphalea diandra. Taxonomy (NCBI): domain Eukaryota; kingdom Viridiplantae; phylum Streptophyta; class Magnoliopsida; order Malpighiales; family Euphorbiaceae; genus Omphalea; species Omphalea diandra. Next base: position 6,175 of record CATIWR010448075.1, on the reverse strand, counting down.
GAAGGGTGGCTTAGGAGGACGATAGTAAGGGAGCACTGTGATAGATTCCTGGTTTAGCTTTAATTTCAAAAGCATAGCAGACCCTTTGCTTTGCTTTGCTCTAAGAAAGAAAGATGAAAGCTTTTGTCTGATTCAGATTACTTTGAAAAGAACAGAGTTGATGATGAAAACTTCTCGCACCTATTCTTTCCATCTGACATGTCTCTTTTATGCTCCCTAATCTCTCTTTGATAATTATATTATGTTTTTCCTCTTTTTGGGGTGTAGGGGAAATATAGAAATGCAGGAAATATGGAAGGAGAGGAAGTGTTGGGGGAGGAGGTGGTCACTTGTAAGTCAACAGTATGTCATGCTTTTTGTCCCTCGCCGGAAATTCATGCCTTGCCTCCCTTGGAGGGTTTCACATGAGAATGGAGGGATTAAACAGAAGTATATAACAATGATGGAAAAGAAAGAAAAACATAACGACAAAATCTAGATGAATAAATAAAGGTGGCTAGCTGCGCCAGAAGCTGCAAGATTTTGGCAGCAAAGTTGTGTTCCAACAAAGCTGTGGGCAGCTACAGCTTACCGTGAATGATCATTGCCCTTCAAACCACAGGACGAAGCCTTTAATTATCACCCAGCAATCACGTTCTTCCATACTCCAACATTTGAAAAGTGAATAACATTGCTAAAGCAAATATTGACACCAACTAAAGTCCAAATACCAAATTCCACCTCTCATTTCCTTCTTTTTCTTTGCGTGAGTGAACTAATTTTTTCTTTTCTTTTCTTTTTTATCAACGTAACCCAAAAAAGCACACTTAATTAACAGCAAGAACAAACATGGTGATAGTTGGACAGCAGCAAAAGAAGTAACCCGAGAAACCACAACAGGTTCATGCTGCAGCTCATTACCTTACAATCTGTATCATGGCCCTTACCTGGGGAACAAAAATGCAGCTCTTTCTCCCTACGTAAGTATTCACAAGTCTTGCATGTTTTTACTTGTTCAAAATAATAAACATCTGTTTAATACAACGTTAAAAATATAGGATGCACAACAATCACAAGCACTTAAAGAATTTTATCCGAGCCGCAAAAAGCTTTAAATGATTCTTGAAATCTTTACAAAATCAGAAAAATACTGTTTGAAAGTCAATAATGTTTGTATTACCTCAACATATCCAGAAGATTCACCTATATTTGTAATTTACAAGAGATGAATGAAAAATATGGGGAAAAACGGGCAGGTTACCATCAATAAAGATCATGAAGCCACAGAAGAAAGAAAATCATCTACAAATGCATGAACTTGCCCTTTTACATGCTCAAAAGTCAAATCCCGGCATTGCAAACTGTAAAGCAAATGCCTCAACCCGGTTTTGGAGCTCAACAATCTCTCTATTATTTTGAAGACCCTTAAGAAAATCTTTCTGGAGTTTTCCATGTTCCTTCTGTACTGCACATGTAATTTGAGCTGCTCTAAGAAGAAAATCAGCAATGGTTTCAAAATCACTCTCTAAACAGCCTCTTGATGTCATAGCAGGAGTGCCTGAAAGATAAGAGAAATTTAGAAAATTCAGAAATGGACTGAAATTATTTTGGAAATCTCAGTATTCAAATTGAGATTTGGAACACATGCTACCGATATAAAGTCTCTCCAAATTAATTCAAATTGATAACTGTAAGATTACGAGACTACAACTCACCTATTCTCACTCCACCAAGACAAATAGCACCATTGTCACCAAATATAGCACTTTTATTTAGACTGATGTGGCACATTTCACAAACTTTCTCATAGTTCTTGCCTGGAAAAAATGCAGGAGCAGTCATTATGAAAGCAAAAGAAAATGTACACTTATACTGCAGGTAGACTTGCACAATATGAAGGAATTAATAACTTCATAAAAACATGTACAAGAGCATGAGTTGAACACTGTTCTGCCTGTATATTTGAAAAAAAATTACCTTACTCGACCAAAATGAGTAAAATCCATAACACATAGGGTAAACAATCACAAGATTAATCAACTGTTGACCTTATTGAAGTGTCACTAATATCCAGGTATTACATCTACTGTAACCTTTGCTGTTTGAAAGCTAATTTCCAACAATAAGATTCATGTTGCTAAAGCAAATACATCAGTCGGTGTCCCTACAACAACTTAAAAAGTGAAATCAGTAATCAAAGAGGACAACAATTTAGAGAAGTACTTGTAAGTAAACTCATACTCATTTTTGTATGAAAGGTGTGGATGCTAAACTTCTTTCCCTCTCCCTACCATAATAGTACAATGTCCATCATCATCATTTGGGCCCCAACTAGAATCAGCCTTATCAGGTGTAAACAGAAGAAAAATAGATATAATATCCTAGTGCCCAAGTCAATGCTAAAGGATGGAAGAATGAGGTATTCCAGAAAATATGCACCCAGTTAGTACATCAGAATCATTTGACCAATTCTGAATTTGCAATCCCTTTTGCTTAGCATGGACACACTAATATACCAAGGTTATCTGTCCACAATTGGAGGTTCATATATTGACCCTTCAATAAATTCCTCACAACCTCAATGTGTCCTCAAATCCTGAGCTGACACAATACAGGCTGGCTTCAATTATCTAGATTATATGCTGGTAGAATTTGTAAACAATAGTACATTAACAAAAAAAATGCACGACAATCAGACTGAACCTTAAGCAATCAATTAAATCGGACATAAATGCTATGCACATTTTAAAAGAGTAACAAAATACTAACCTTTGAAGGTTGAAAACCAATGTAATCAGATAATGAGTATTTCAGTTTCAAGTCCAAATAATCACCTTCAATTTGGACTACAAGACATTTTATTTATAGGAACAAATTAATGTGATAATTCCATTAAAGCAGCAAGTGGTCGAACAAAAGACAGAGAAGTGTAAAAGGATAGGGAGGAAAAAGGATCTTAAGCAGCAATAGTAGTCTACAATTAATTCACGTCACTGATCCAAAGAAAAATATTAAAGAGGCAAAATGGTTTGAAATGCCAACAGGATCCTTAAGTTCACACACACACTCACACACACATAGGGGTGAGCACAAACCGGACTGACCGGAAAAACCAACTGAACCGATTTAATTTGGTTGGTTTGGTTTGGTTCTTCAATAAAAATCCGTTCGGTTCATTTTCATTAAAAAAATTTTCGGTTTTTGATTTGGCTTTTTATACAAAAAACCGAAAACACTGAAATTTTTATTAAATTAGACCAATTTGAACCAAACCAAATTTAAAATACATGCAATTTAGTTAAATTGAACTAAAACAAATTTTTATAGGTTTGGTTCGGTTTGTATATTTGTAAAGTTCGGTTAAATCGGTTTTTTCAAAAAATTCATTTCGGTTTGATTTGAAATATAAAAAATTTGCTTTTACTGATTTTTGTAAAAAATCGAACCGAATTAACCAAACCAATTGTTTGCACACCCCTACACACACATATTGAGGGACAGATGGAGAGAGTGAGCAAGAGAGTGGATACCGCCCATTTATGCACATGTCAAACCAATGATCAGTACACAATATCTCACCCACTGATTATTATATCCAATGACTCATCTAAAACCAAGATTCAGTTCAAAAAAAAAAAATCAAGATTAAATACCCATATTACCTCTCTTATTTCAAAACTAACAAACACATTTCTCTTATATTTCTCTTTCCACAAACATCTGTGGCCCATTGGGACTCCTTTTACTTTTCAAGACAGCCCCATCAATGACCAAAACCCCCACACCAAACAAGAGAGGAAGAAAGCATGCAAAAATGTAGAGCAGAAAGAATAAGTTACCAAGCACTTGACTTCTTTATTTGCAAAATCCTACTCAAATTACAAAGCACAAAGAATAAGTGCTAATAATAACTTCAACCACAAATTAATTTCCTCCAATAACTAGGTAACCCTCCATGATTAAATACACATGGAAATTAACTGCTCAATTTATAACAACTGAAAAATAAACATAACAGTGCCATTTCATAACATAAAATTGTACAATTTGATTAGTTGTATACAAGAGGATCCACACAAAGACACGCACATATATTATGCAATGACTGATGCTCTGTGAATTAAAGGTTTTTGCGTAACTTAGCTAGTGACTTGGCACATATCACAACAGTCATTAAATATCATAAATTCTCACAGAATTGTTAACTGTCTGATACAGATTGATATAAAACTGAACAGTCCAGAGGGCATGAAATTTCCCAAAAGCCTCATGAGTACTACCACAATGCAAAAGAACTCATCATTTTTCACACCAAGTGTTTCAACATATGGTCAAACAAAACTGAGATTTCCACACATAAACAGTCATTTCTTCAACAGTTCACAAGTTAGACCACATGCTTTCTGACTCATAATCATAATCATATCTATGCAATACCTGCCAAGCCTAGAGTAGTTAGATCCCAGAGCAACAAATGGTTGTCAGTACCCCCAGTCACCAATCTGCATTTTCTTCTCAACAACGCAGAAGCTAATGCCCGAGCATTTTTCTTCACCTGTTGCATGTATGCTTTGTACTCAGGAGTAGCCACTTGTTTTAAGGCTATGGCAAGAGCAGCAATGTGATTATTGTGAGGACCACCTTGTGATGATGGATGAACTGCAAAGTTTAACCTTTCTTCAAAATCATAATGGCTGCTACCATCACCATGACTTAGATGCATGCCTTGCTTCCTTGATTTTGGGCCTTTCCGGTAAAAAATAATTCCTCCTCGAGGACCTCTAAGACTTTTGTGAGTTGTGGAGGTGACAATATCACAATAATCAAAAGGACTTGCACATTCCTGTAAAGAAAACAGCAGATATTGTTACAAACAAAACTGCAAAATATGCATCTTATATCTTACATCTTGGTGCCGAGTGGCTTTTCTTTTCTTCAATATAAAGGATTTCTGAGTGAAAAATGTTGTTCCTTCCTCAATATTTACATAAAGAAGATAAGAAAAAAAATAAAGAGAATAAAAGCAGTACCACGTATGCATGCATTCTGATGAGAAAGAATTGCAAAAGCCAGTGTAATATTTGATGACAACTTAAAAGCCAAATGATTTTGCTTTCTGTCGATGAATAGGATTTCTGAGTTAAAAAATTGTTCCTTCCTCAGTATTTTCATAAAGAAGAATAGACAAAATGGAAGGAAACTGAAAGAACTTTGATGAGAAGAAACAATATTTAATGAAAATCAAAATTCATAAACAAGACGACTCAATTCAAATGTTTAGCACAAATAATGAAAATAACACCCAAGATAGAGGAAAAATCACTGGGCAAGTGAATGATCACAACAACATGACATAATTTTTTTTTTTTTATACCACAAACATGGCGCAAATTTCTGATAAAGAAGTTCCAGACTTTCAGCACAATAATCTATAGACCGATGCCACAGTATCATGATGGAGCTGCATTTCACACTGTTTTTCATATCACTGGAAGTTAATCTCTCAACCATCAGCAACTTCAGAATGAAGCCATAACCAGGCTACTGCTAGATAGTCCAACATGTAAATTCTAATCAATCAGTCAACTCCCAGAATAGAAGTAATTTTTAAAAAAGTGTATAAAACCCTTTTTTTTTTTTTTCCTTTCGAGAATATCATGTGTAAAAATTGAAAGCTGTTAAATAAGCTCTACAGATTTGAATATTAAAATGCAAGAGGATCAATCAACCATTCATGAAACTAGTGCTGATACAGTATCCTTCAAATTCTAAAACAATCACTAGAGATGAAATTAGAGAGAAATAATCAAGAACTATAACTATGCACTGTAACTAACTATCACAGTTTCATATGATCTTAAAACGGAAAAGCCCTGAATCTTTGAACAACATACAAAAATGTTAAATTGGAGCATCACAATCATATAAGCTTAGAATGAAAAGTTAAGTAATAAGTAGCAATCAAAATCAGAAAATTAAAAAACTATGAAATTTAAATAAACTCAAACCTTAGCTGCCACAAGGCCACTAATATGAGCCATGTCACACATCAGTGCTGCTCCAATCTTATCTGCAACTTGCCTAAACCTGGCATAATCCCATTCCCTTGGATATGAGCTTCCACCACAAATAAGTATCTTGGGTCTAAAATCCATTGCCTTCTCCTCCATCTTATCATAATCAATAAACCCAGTTT